>JAPYZP010000313.1:0-28274 GCA_030522985.1 Torymus sinensis | reverse complement strand
TGATTCCGATCTTACGAATAAGTTTGAATATTGAAATCCATTTTTCTCAGAAACGTAAAAAGTGGACTTATGTCGTTATGCCTCGAAGCCACAGATATACTTGTTAGGAGTTATGTACAAGAAAGAGTTATTCTAATAAAGTTCATAATTTTTGAGAATAAAAATAACTTACTATTTCTCTGAACATCTACCATATGATATCGAGAAAGAGACGTGAGGTATAATTGGACGGTCGAGCTTCGCCCGATCATAATTATGCTGAAGGTCTCGTTCGAAAAGATCACATCCCACCCTTACAAAAAAAATAATACATAATACTTATTGAACAAAAAATTCAAGAAAAATTTCCACCCAGTATAGCATAACGAACTGTAAACTTTATGACGAGAGCGGTCGGCTGAGCCGACGTCGCAACCAACGTTAAAAAAAGTGAGGGTTAGCTAATGTTTGTGGCGACATCTGCGTACACTGGCGGTACTACCAAGTGATCTCGAGAACGAGACCTTCGTCCAAATATCATTTAATATATAATATATGGACCTATTATATATTAAGGTATACAAAAATAATACCAATGCATAAAATAAATATGCATGTACAAAGTACCATTTTTCGATTTTTATGAAGTAACATAGTAGATTATTTAATATTTAATTAAAATTGATTAATTAAATCGATAATTAAGATTAATTTTCGTCAGGATGTCATTTTTACAGTAAAAACTTATTTTTCCTGAATGCATTGAAATTTGTCATGTTTGTTAGTAACATTTAATTATATTTTGCTGATGGTCTACATTGAATGTTTAGCAAATTTTTGTTCCCTTTAAAAAAAAATACATTTGCAGTTTTCATTTTTAGACCATCGCTGGTTTCCCCGACATTATTTTACTATTTCTTAGATTAAAAGTAAAATGAGCTGCGCACATCAAGTTTGAATATGTTAAAGATACAGAACCAGATTTTCATTAATACTATTTGGAATTTCGTTATTCTAATATTAATTTATTAAAATAGACAAGTCAATCGAAAAGGCGCTTCATCCTTACTGATAAACTAAGCAATGCCTGTTATTTGTTTTTGGTCAATTTTGGTAGATGAGTAGTTTCTAGTAGAGTTGTATATAATCTTATTTATGTTACATAAAATGCGAAACACGTCAAATAATCCACATGCATCAACATGCACTACTATCTCTCTACATTGACTTTACCTTATGGCGGCATATTTGATATGGTGCTGGTAGACATTGACCATTTGCCATTTCAACGTCTCGGCGAAGAAAACTGGCGTCGTTCCAAACATCTTCCTTATCGTTATTGGTAGACAATACAAACTATAACTGAATCTTCACTCCGCAAAGAGGTACACTCGTTGGCGAATAAAAAGGTCATCCATTGATTCTCAATACATTTCTCGCTGCGGTCACAGAGCGCGTCAGAATCGCACTTTGGTCAGTAGACACGGGCTCTTTATCACCGGGGTAACGTCTACGTCGCACCCCATGTTCTTAATCGTCTCTTGCCCGTGAATTTCGTAGGTTCGCGGCTCCAGCGATCGGCGGTCTCGATCGATAATACTGCTAGTAGAGCATGCCGCCTTGCTGCCGGTGCTGCTGCTGTTGCTGCTGCTGCTGCTGCTGTTTCGAACATCTGCTCGACTTCTTTAGGGCTTCCCCTTACGAACTCGCCGGATGACGCGTGACCTTTGTGTTTCTTTCCTAACCAAATGACATTTCCATCTATTCAGTGTGCGAGCTCATTGTGCTCAATTATGAATGTAAAGCGGCGGGGTTGTGAAAACTTCACGTTCGCTGCAAACCTTTCAGGTGAATGTTGCATGACTTTGCATATAAAGGAACTCACGACACATTGAAAACATGCGAAAAATTTGTATTGGTGTGTACCAGTGAAAAACATACAACACCATGTACAAATTATAAAAGTTATTTCTTTATTTGAATCTTGTTTTTGTGATGAATATAAACTCGTTATCGTATTTACACATTTTATAATATACATTTGTTTGTATTTTCATATAGTAGAGATACAGAAAATTATATGAATGTAGAAAAAATAGTTTATAAAAACATTTAATTTAAATAATTAATTTATATGGAAAAATAGGTTTTATCCGGTAAGTTATAGTCGTTTTATAAATAGACCCAATCAAATAAGCCAATTTCATTTCGATAATCTCGAAAAGTGGAAATCAAATATTATCTAGGTCGATAAAACAGAACAGATGCACCCTCTATTCGATAATGTCCAATTCACTCGACAGTAAATACACTGATGATAGTGAACGAATTATTGAGTCATTCAATTTGGAAAATTAAAGCACATCTAAATATAATTGGTAAATACGCATAAACTATGTCAATAATAATAATATTCTGCAGTAGAACCAAAATACAATTCTACGACAATAGCTTTATTTATATTGCAAATACGACAACGATGTATAGTTATGATTCATAACACAAAACGAGAATAATCAGAGGAATATCAAACGCGTAGGTTAATGCAAAATACCTCTTTATCAATTTTCCCAGTTCCTCCACACATTTTGCACGCTCAATTGCGAGCCGAAATTCCAAAAAAGCCACTAATAAAAATGCCAAACAGCAGGTCAATTTAACAGTCGAAGGCAGGCTGCATGAGAATCAGCTCCGAATCAATAATTGACTGGCAAAATCATTTACACCCACACATGTAGAGTGAGCCAGGGAGAGAGAGAGAGAGACGCACACAGCAGCACCGGCGAAGCACCGAGAGTCCCTCCACGCCATCAGCGCGAAATAACAAACACAGCACAGTAGCAGGCAGCAGCAGCGGCAGCCAGGGCTGCGGCCATAATTCAGCGTCGAGCCAACAAACAAACAGCCGGGAGAGCGCATTAAACGCCGATCGAAAAATCGTATCAACAATCAATGCGTGTTTTCGCGGCTGTCCCACGCGTCGCCGCCACGGTCACCGCCACATGTCGTCGTCCTCGCCGCCACGTTAAGCACACACGCGCCTGCGCGCTCGCAAGCACGCGCAGGGATGAAACCGAGAGGAAGACAGGGCGCAAACTCCGCGCGCATGTATATATACAGGCCACCGCACCACGCGCTGCTCCCGAACAAAGAACCGCGAGTCGGACACAGAACGAGGAGCAGCAGCGCGACGAGGAGACGGTCCAACACCTCGTCGTGTCCGCACTCGAACACCAAAGTAGCTGCCAGAACTCGCGATTGAAAAAAGGTATAACGCACGGCGAGAGCTGGCATCCGGGTAAGGAAGCAGCGGATAGCGCACTAGCGGGGCCCGCCGTACGCTCGAGCGAGCCGCTCGCGGGGCTGCAGGGGTGTGCTGTTGCCCCTCTAAAAACCCCTGGCGCCTGGCCGCTCTATATGCCTCCCCCCTCGCGTACGCGTATATGTACACGCAGGACTATGAGGTACACTTCCCCCTCCCTCTAGTACGCTCTCCTTTCTTTCTCTCTCACACGCACACACGTGGCCGGCGTAGAGGCCACAGGCGAAAGTAAAAGTGTGAGAGGGTGAAGAGTGTTGCGTTGTATGGGTATACAATACACACAGCCGGCGGAATACCGGTTTCCGGGGGCGCGCGTGTGGGTGTGTGCGGGGGGCACACACGTATACACGTGCAAAGGTAGGAGAGGTGGGTCGAGGGGGTACATCCCGGGCGGCGTGACTAAGAACGAGCCAGCAGGCCGGCGCACATCCCCTTTGAATGGGGAAGCGAGCTGCGGCTCTTTTTATAAGGGAAGACCCGCACGAATTTGCTATAAACGTTGCGCCTTTTGCGTCGTGAGCTTAAGGGTCGGTAACGTCGTTATCTTTTCCCCTTTTACGCAGCGCCGCCTTGTGAGATGTCCTTGCTTGTGTTTGCGCGCTTTTCAATCTGAATTTGATTGTCACGAAGAATCAGGATTTAGTATTATGTAGATTGGCCAGTTTAGATTTTGAATGATAAAACCAATAGAAATATGTGTATAATGAAGATTATTTTTTAAATAGCTCAACTTTTGGTTTAGTGGAATTGATAAAAAATGGTGCTTTGCATGCTAATTTATTGTACATATTAAATTTATAAACTAATAGTATTATTATCATTACTTTAAAATGTATCGCCTATAGGTATTAATAGCAACTTACACTATACGTTTAAAAGGAATAATATTGTAATATGGATGCACTAATATAAAATAACATTTATTTATTATTAATACAATGTTAATGGATTTACTACATTGCTATACGAATTATATTATATAATTACCTAAAATTACACAAAAGTAAAATTTCTTAGCAATAAATTAGTGTTGCAAACTAAAAAAAATTTTAAGGAAGAGTCATTATTGTTTAAAACTGTAAATTTATCAGTAAAATTATATATCAGCTGTAAAATCAAACGGCTAATAAATAATTATTTCTATCAATGACAGTTAAAATGGCACGTACTACCGACTAATTATTAGGTGGAAAGAGTAAGAATGTAATGGATGGTAACTACCAGATGTCAATTGTACTCCCTGGCGTCGAAATGCTACTATTATGCTGCCAAGTACTTTTCTAAAAGATTAACTCGTAAAGTACACGTATATATAATCAACATGAATTTCGCTCCTTTAAGTAAATAAATGTTTACGATGAAAGTGTTGAAACTATTATCTATGAATTCTTTAAATCTAAATAGTGATAAATTAGTAATTGGTTCAGAATAATAAGCATCCTCTATTCAGTAGCAAATGTTCACTATTGGAAAATGAAAGTTTAAGTTTATAATCTGGAAAAGTGAAATTCTACTTGCCAGCAATCACGACATTTTTTACTACAACACTTAAATACGACATAAGTTGTTATTAGAAGAATATTTTAGAATTATTTTAAAAACACAACATTGATTACCAAACGTTACAAGCATGCTACAAAATCTTAACTAATACCGTACCCCATTAGAAAGCCCAAGCACCTTTAGATGAATCAATCCATTGTTCTTATAACAAACGGTATAGTGCGCTGAATAGTTCTGAAAGAAATTTAGAGATGATTAATTGACGTATATATTATTATCTTGGTCATTAAAATTAAAACATATTTTTCTATCTTTTCTTATTCAAAGCCCAATAACGAGTTTTAACCATGGATTTATTCCCGCAAACAAAACGAGAATCGAGCCACTGAACTGTAAAAGCAAATAACTTCATCCAAAAACGTAGTATATTTTAAAATATATAGAAAGCCAGAACTGTCGTGAAAAATGCATAGAGCTGCCTGACGCAGACTCGTGCAAAAAAAAGGCGAAAAAATCCATCATCACTGCAGCGCGGAAAAGGCGAGGTAAAAGGGAAAAAAGCGCTGATCCCGCGGAAAATGTCTCCCGCGAGGATATATCCTTTGTTCGCCAGCAGCTCGAGATTCGAGACTCGACCGCGAGTGCGCGCACGCATATAGTCGTACAATATGTATAGGCGATCCGCGTGTGCAGCGGTAATATTATCGGGCGCATAAATTACGCGCGATACGTGAGGCGCGTAGGCGTTTTCGGTATTATAAGTGGCTGCTACGCACACGACGCTCGGGGCCTCTAATCGTTCGCCGTCTAATTGAACGCCTGTGCGCGTGTTCCCGCATACTTAGCGGGTGGTTATATGCGATTCTTAGTCCCCCGCGCGCGCGCGAGCTTGCGTCATTACAAAATTGTTCGTTAACGGTTTCATTGCAATTGCGGAGATGGGTTATGCGTTTCTATGGCAGCGCAACTCTCTCTCCAATGCGTCTTATAGATCTTGCCTAATTGCATTTTAATGTTCTGATATTCTGTATTTCACTTTAATCGTCAGCCAAAGTAGACATGCGGAAAATGCTCGTTATATTGTGCAAGTGGATTTATATGTTAATATTAAATGGTATAAAAATATAAATTACAAAATTCTATGCGACAAGAGTATAAAAGGGAGTCGATCTTGTCCTTTATAAATATGCAAATAGGCCAAATTAAATTATTTGCCATACAGCCAGTGTACTATTTATAGGTGCACCGTTAAGTATTACTAGGCAGAGACGCAAAGTAAGTTGAGTTTTGAAGTGAGTAATTACGTGCTTCAATTTAACTACTTGCTTTAAAGTTACACGGTTCCGGTCTTTTGTTGCGCTAATAGAACACTAGCCACGAGATACGCGATTATCTCTGTAATTATCCACTGCATATTTTTAACAATTCTGAGAACCTTGAACTTTCAAGTAGCTATTGAGGGTTTATAATTAGATGCTATGAAATTTTGCATCTTTTTCAGTTGCTTTATTTACAGCTTGTCGTTTTGTTCGACACGAGAGATTTTTTTCCAAAGGTTCCAGATCGTTTCCCGTTCACGAGAAATGTATAAAAAGAATTAAATGAGCACTTTACTCGTTCCTATTTATATTATTATAAATCTCACGAAGAAAAAAGAGTCTCGAAATAGGCCCTCCCATCATTTCCTCTTCAAAGCACCATATAATGCTTATATATAAAGCTGATTTTAATAGGATCGGAAACATAATAGGCTAAATATTCTCATCGTAACTCAGAAAAAATAAGAGTTTACGCGCAATATATATAAGGGCTCGATTTCCCAAAAGGTGTCGTCCCCACGCGGTATATTGGCAACAAAAAAATGCAAAGTGTATTATCGCGATAGGCTCGCGTTCAAGGAGCGCATATATATAGCTGCGGCGTGTGCCTTCTTTTGTTCCGAAAATCCACTTTATCGAATTTGTAACCTTATCCAGAAGTGCGCGAGAGCGAGCGTAAGCCAGGCGCGCGCGAGTTTTGATGCGCTTAGCATATAAACTCGCGAGATTACGCGCCGCTCTCACCCAAGCTGTGTGCGGCATCCGGCCTATATCAAATTTGCCGCCATCTCGTCCTCCCCCCGATCCTCGCGCGTTTGTCGCCGATTCGCTATGCGCTGTGGTATAGGATACAGAGAATATAAGAGAAACGAGCGCTCGAAGCGCTTCGACGCGACATCAAGCTCTCTTTCTCTCCACTCTCTCTTTCCCTCCTACGTTTTATCTGCCGCGCGGTGAACCAGTTTTATTATCTTACGGCCTCGTGCTATTTCAGCTCGCGCCGGCAGTCCTTGTTTTCATTTTGACTTCTCTCTCTCCCCCCTTGGTGTAACTTATGCTTTCCGTGCGTCCGGGCTTTATCGCGCGGAGATTTCGCGAAAGTTAGCGCGCGTGCGATTCGTGACAAACGCGGAAAGAACCGTTTCAAAGAATACGCGCTGCTCTGAAACGTATGAGCACGGAGTCAGGACCGGAAATGCGAAGGAGCGGGGATTATTACTGTACGATTTCTCTTGGCTTTACTGCTAAATTTACGTCGATTGAGATTATGTATCAGATTGCTAAGAATCGAAAGACGTTAATGCTTTTAAGCAGTAAGGAAAATTATGGCACTAAATACGTATATCATTTCGGTTAATTGAGGAAACAAAATGACTTCGTATATAAATATAATTAATGAATAATTATATTGTTATCTATATTAATCTTAAAAAGTTAACCTCATTATGGTGGTAGCACACTTGTTGAATAGACAAATGAGCTTTAATTATAGACTAAAAAATCTAACACTTGTGATTCAAACTATTTCTACATTTACCATGAATTTGGGCAAGTTCATTAAATTATCAAAAGTCTCGGTATTATATATACATACTTTTTAGTTATAAATTAGAAAATTAATAATTATTATGTTATTTAAAATTATTTTAATAAAAATATTGGTACTTTCGATGAATTAACCAGAACTTACGGGAATCCATACTATAAGTACAAACAACGAGTATAAATGAATGTTTGTATTACGTGAAAATGTAAACGGAATAGTGAGTTTATGTTTTAATCCACTATACTGTTGCTGACAAATGGTATGAGATAACAAAAGTTTAATATATTCATAATCAAAGGAATACGTGTAATTATTATCAATATTAAAACAATAATAATTGTAATGTCAAATGCAAAATAATCCCTTTGTCAGAGAGTTCCTTTGATCGAAATATTTAATTGAATTCTACGGTTAACCAGAGCTATTTGCTATTTGCGTCCATAAAAAATGTCAAAAATTGTATAAAACACTATATTATAAAATACTAAAATTTGAAAAATTGCGCTACCACATCTCTACTTGCGCTACGTCACAGCTGGAGTTAGCCTAAAAAATTGATTATTGGCAGGAAAAATGACTAGTGAGCATTACCGAAGGAGCAAGTCGCGCGCAACAGTCCTTCCGTGGCTCGTCAAAAGGGCCTATAGCCTCAAGGCCTTTCTCTCAGAACAGATACTAGCATACTACTATACTACCGGCTTCGCACATGCAGCACCGGGTAATAAAAGCCTCATAAATCACGCTCGGCCGAACGAGCGAGGGTATATATCGAAACCGGCATCGATGCCATCGCATCGGGTGCCTCTCCAAATAAGGCGCGGCCGATGCTCCCTCGCGAGTTACGTGTATTCAAGTTCCGCGAGAGGAGAGCAGAGTAGCGGCGGCGGCGGCCTCCACTATACGGCTATATGTCGCGGCAAACGAATATCGGGAAAGTGGCGAGAGCGCAGGTGTTTCGCGCTCCTTTCGATCACTTAAATGAGCCTCTATACCGCGCCGCCTACTCTCGCTCGACGGCGGAGGAGGAATCGACTCGGGGGGCGATGGAAGAGGAGCGAATTCTCTCGTCACGGAGTCGCGGAAAAATTGCATCAAATATTTACCTCCGTCGGAGGGTGACAAAGGGCTGACACTCGCCCCGCGCGCCCGTCAACCCGAGCGAGGGAGAGTTTGTTTGAAGGAGAGTGAGAGCAGAGAGAGAGAGAGACAAGTCGAATCTTCGAATCATCCCTCGAGCGACCGTACCCTTCGCTCGGAATGGCTTTTCGAGCGCGCGGGAACAAGGAAATTCGAAGTGGAAATTTACTTTTTATCTCGTTTGCGAGTTTGCCGTAGACATTTTTACGCGCTCTTGCGCGCGTGCGTGCACGCGACTCTCGGCAACTACATACAAGTTAGATAAGGTGCGGGACGGAGCACGTATATAACTTTAATGTTGAGTATCTGAAAAGTTGATGAATCGCTTATAAAGCGTCGTCCCGTGAGTGACATTTTCGAGAGTTATTATGTTAACTTACTTTTCAAATATGTATCAGGGGAGTTTTACTGAAAAATAGTTGAAAGTATACCGGGAGACTATACCCCACTGGAATTTCAGTGAATTTGGAATACTTATAACTGGATTACAATAAAATTTGCTTATTCGTATTTAAAAAGTATATACTGGATCGTGAAATTCACATATTTAATTGTATTATAGGTTTCTAAGAATTATTTTTGAAATAAATATACGATTTGAAAGGCGTTGTTCTTTATCTAAAACGAACGCTCCAATAAATATCCAAGTAAAAACTTGAAAATTAGCATAGACTTATCACAATATAAATTTTGGAAAGATATTTTATGAGTTACGTTGAAAAATGTGGTCTTAAATTGATCGTTTTTATGTGGAAACAAAGCTTCGCGTGTTTGATAGTTATGAGTCAGTCTCGCATACTTATGACACCCTCGAAAAACATTCATAAATTGCTTCTTTTCGTGTGGCATCCATTAGAATACAGCTATATATTATAAGACGGTAGAAGCTACATTAGTGAAATTCCAATCGATATTTATGTACACGTAAGAAATAATCATTTCAGATATTTCTATCACGGGTTTCTAATACAGTTGTTGTCGCTTATAATACTCTCACAATATACATCAATACGTTAGGTAAACTCGCGAAATGTATAATAGATTAGCACAAATTATAATATAAAATTCTCATCAAGCTCTTTTTGTATATAAATTGAAAATATTATTTATTATTAGTTTATATACTTTCTCGATGCGCGTGAAAAATTTAAAATATGTGAAAGGGCAAATTGAATCGCAAAACTGCTTTACTACCGAAAAAAAAATGGAACGGCACTAACATTCCAAATATGTTGAACTGTGTCACGCTAACAAAGGAAGTGCGCCTTTTATTGACAGAATTTACAACGCTTGGCCGATTCCGGGCACATGTGATGTGGCGATTCCCTCGCGCAAGTTATATCCATAACAAGCGCCCGTATGTTCAAATTTTTTAGTATCGCAATGATTTTTCCGAATTTGGTATTATTGACCGGCAAAAAGTAACCGATTATTGAAGGCACGAAATAAAATATTAACTGTAGCTTTTCAAGCTTTAGATATTTTATTCATGATATAAGTAAATAAAGAAAAAGAGTAAAAAAAAATAACGTATTCATGATATTGTCGAAAATTCAGATCGGCTAAATATTAAAAATTGAACGCTGAGTGGCTGCTCAATATTTGCGCGCAATAAAATGCAAATTATCTATTTTCATTTCATGCATTTCAATCCCATCGATATTCAATGCGCTTTTCGTTCTCGCGCACACACAGAGAGAGACCACGGTACAATGCACCGCGCCAGAACTGGGCAAAAACAACGCCCTTCTTTTATTTTCCAATGCAAAAGGCATTTGATTAACGCAAACATCCGCGAATTCGACGAAGCGTGCAGCTCTCCGTCGTGGAACCCGTTGAACGAGCGCCTTTTATCGACAGAATTTCTACTATATATATACACGTTCGAGAGAGCGGCTGCCGTCGCCGGCTTCTTGCTGCAGCGGCGCGTCCGTCCCCTCGACTTCCTCTGCCAAAAATACGATTCACAGGCCGTTTAAGAATAATCAAGCTGCCCTCGCCGCCTCCGCCAGCTGAACCGGTCGTGCGCACGCGCGTCTTCATTTGCTGAATCAACATCGCGTGCGTTTAATGAACTGAGCCAAGTATGGGAGAAAGAGAGATAGAGCGCGCGCGCCCATTTTCATATGTAAGTGCACACAAGCCTTAGCTAGCCCCCGAGCAGCAGATTTTCTTTTCGTCTTTGTTGTAGAAAAACCTGTATATGCGCCTTAATTTCAGGCCCTTTTACCTGAACTTAACATGCAAATTGTATACCCCAAGAGTGCAAATGGTTCTGCAAAGTCACGGTTATTATTTTTCGCTTCTTTCACGCGGCCCGCTGTGTATGTGTTTGTGCGTGTAACGACGCGGTATATTTTCAGCTTTATAACGAACTTCATTAACGCTGCGAAGAATCTCTGATGGCTTCTAAGGCTTCTCAGGTGGATAAGGGCTGCAAAAATATAACGTATATATATATACCTATTATAATGAACGTTTAATTATTGCCCTTATATATATATGTGTGTGTATAGAACAAGTTATTTCATAATTTTATAATTGTATAATTGCATTGGGCGATGTGGCAAAATAAAGTCTTTCGACGTGTATTAAAGTTTCATTGCGTTATATTTCCGCGATGACTAATGCCAGGTTTAATTTTATACCCACAAGTGGAAGAAACTCTGACGGCGGTGCCGACGGAGAAGTATTCTCGTATACGCGCTGACTAATAAGAGAAACAAGAAACGATTAAACGATATTTTTACAGACCCGCTCATTCATAAACGCAGAGTGGAACTAAATGTGCTTTGAGCCCGATGAAGTAGTAAAAGCTTATAAGAACTCACACGGTATTGGATATAGTTCCTATTTAAACTTTATAAATTATGCTTCTATTTTTACAACGAGTAAAGTTTGTTTTTAATTAAGTTTTGTCATCTAATATGTCATCACACGTTAAAAGAAACATGCATTATTTACCGTATCACGACGTAATCAACGCCCCGAATAAAAAAAAAGTCAATTTCGTTATTGGATTGGGCAATTAAGGCGCAGTATAGCATATTCGTGGGTAAATCTTGAATGATTTAAACAATCGGTCAAAGCAATTTCGACTAATTAAACGAGCAGAGTACACTCATTAACATGGTGTTTACCGCAGCAAACATCGAGGCCGAAAAGGAAGTCCCGGCGTTCCGGCGTCAAATTACGCGAAATTAACTTTCGGCAAAGGATATAACCCTGCGCGCGTCAGCTCCCGCGACATCACGAGCCTACGCTGCACATACACGGATAGAGAGAGAGTAGTTGAGCACGTGGGGCGCGCAGCTCTGGCAGATTCGTCAACGTCGGGGGCCATTAGGACAGGCTCGGGCGAGGCCTACGCCTAATTCTGACGAATAAGCGCGCGAGCAGCAGCGGCGCCTTGTCTCCGCTTTTAATTTCGATTAGGAGAAGCGCCTAATTTCGGGCGCATTAGGCTCCGCTCTTTGATTGCGGGATCGCGTATGTGTCAGGGACCCGCGCGGGCTCATAAATATTAATGAGAGATACGCGGGCGCACACGCGCATTAAGTGCAAAGTTTGTTGAAGGGATTTCGCGGCTGAGCAAATTCAGCCGTAGACGCGCGCGAGCTGCAGGTGGAACATTGATAAAAGTGTATGCGTGCGTGTAGGGACGCGACGGCCAGCGAGAGCGCCGCGATGTGTATGCGCGTGGCGCACGCAAGTGCAGCCGGGGCTGCCGTTGTTACGGGGCACGAGATTAAGCAAATGTGTGTGCATGAAATTCCCGGCGAAATTAGAACAGAACCGGACTGCCGGTGCTCCAAAAAGAAACTTTCTCGCGTTTATTGCTGTTCTTGTTGTTTTGCTACAAGGGCGGATAAAAATTTAGGGGCAAAGTTATATGCTTTTTGCGGAATAATATATATGAAATTGTTGAAAATTTTACAAGGATACTCAGCTGATTGTAGTTGTGATTGCGCGCGTTCTACCTTTGTCTATGGTGTTAGACAAACTTTTCAGAAGTTTCTATTCATTTTGAGAGAACTATACTGATAAGAATTCTGTTATAGTTTTTAGCGAGTACTATCTGTATAAGTCGAAATTTACTTGAACAAATCTTAGATAATCAATTCCGTATTTTGATGCTAGGTGAATTTTCATTAATACTTGATAAATATTTGTTCTCCAAAGAGAATATTGAAATAGTAATAATATTTACGCAGCAAATGCGTAATAATAAATTGATTCATATTATAATGCTGATAACACAAGAAGAGAGCTAAACTCCTTCTTTAAAGCTATATAGTTATTATCGTTATTTTAAAACGTAAATGCTATTCCAGAAAAACTATATGTAAAATTAATCTGACAGAACCCCTAATGGAACCTTCACCATCTGCGTAACACGGCAGTTAATTAAGCGCATAATTTTGTATTATCATAGAAAATTCTTGGCGAATTTTAATTAAATAAGAAAAACCTATAAAATGTATATATTATAATGTACCCCGATTATTTCTTCGATAATTATTATGTGAATTTTCCTGGAAGCAGTTGCGGCATATTTTCAGGTAGTGGTAAGCGAAATTCTTTCAGCGCTGGAATTTCATCGAGAGCCAGTTATGAATTTTAAACGTGCAACAAGCAGGATGATGGTGCACATTAAATACAAATAGGGAGAAGGGAGGGTGTAAGGGAGAGTTGCGCAAGGATCGCGCGCGGTAGCTGCGGGAAAAAGTGAAAAGAGCATGAGAGAGTATAATGAGAGACGAAATTGAGGGTAAAACAAAGACAATGAAAAAGTGAAAAAATGGCGGGCGAACGAGCTTTCGGAAATATATAGCTCTGAGTTAATACAAGTATGAGAGTCAAAGGGAGGAACTAAATTAATTCGAGTGTAGAAGTAATTAACTCAAAAGAAGAGAATATAAATCAAGTATTGTTTGAATTAAGTGTACTGCTGGAGCAGCCACTTCAAACTAATCAAATTATGCAATTTTTAGAACAAAGGAAAAGCCAGGCAAACGACATTATGAAAATGACATTACGAATATGATTATTACAAATAAAAATTTCGTTTCAATATTTTGAAAAACATTTCTTATAGTATATTAAAAATCTTTATAAAGCTTTACTTTATACAAATATTTATACAAAGATTTATACAATTCTTTACTACAAAAGTATACCTTACCACCCAATAAGTTATTCTAATAACAATAACTGTAACTCGCACTTCATGACCATCGCTTTTTATGAAAAAAAGGCAAATATTCATTACAGGTTACTCATTCTGGCCATCAAGTCGCGTTAGCAAAAACAAGGGAAATTCCGGCCGTCCATGATAGCACAAAGAGACGACGAGGAAGACGTATATCCAATACTCATGCATAATGAATTTTCTCAGCATCGGACCGATAGAGGGCCGGCAAAAAGCGCTGATTCGCGAAGGGAAGCGCGAAAAAGCACTCTCCTTCCTTCGGCAATGACTCTCTCGCTCTCGTGGCAAGAGAGAGAGAGAGTCAGGAGGCGCGGGTAATCTCCCAATCGCGTTAACTTCCGGTGAGCGCGTTTACGCGTTATATATCTATACATTCGCTATATAGAGCGAGCGCGTCAGGGCATAGGCGAAAGTCCCCCTAATCGGGTTAGCGCCCGAAGTAGATGAATAGATAAATAGCGTGGTTTATTGCGCTCAAGGGCTTTTAGCGACGACTTCGTGGCGCGCGCGCCTGGGAGTGCCGGATCGAGTTAGCGCGCGCTTCGATTTCGCATCGCCTCCGTCCGCCCGCCGTCCCCGCACACGCGCTTTTCCCGAAACGAGGCTGCTGGCGCTGTTCCGTTCAATGAGGCGGATGCGGGCACATTCATTTTCTCACTGAAAATTCGGTCTTTTGGTAAGGTAAATTCAAGCAAAGGTCTGGTATGACGAGTGTCGTAGTGATGAAATTAGAAACTGTAAGGATAAATTATTTTTTCATCAATTTTTACTTATTAAATTTTATTGCATCTTCAAAGTAAACGTTAATAAGTGCTGAAGAATCCCATATTTTCACAATTCAGGAAAACAGTATAAGGTTGACATTTTTAATTAAAAGAAAGCATATTATTTTCTTTGATTAAATAATTTGGAATCATTTAAATTCAATCGCAAGGAGGAAGGCTTAAGAAAGGCTTAGTGGGTCTCAAGCATTCGGAAGTACTACGTTAACCGCAGACAAAGGAATACTTTACCGTTAAGCATACGAGTTGGAACTATTTTTAATTAATTAAACTTAGTTTGATACTTCGCTTTTCATTTACAGTTCAACAATCAAAACAAATAAAGAATTTAAGTACATTAAAATTATAATTAGTTTTGATAGAAAACAATATGCCAATTTTTAGAGAAAAAGTCATTCAGCTCTTTGTTTATTTTCACGTAGTTATAGATATAAAGTTTGTGCTTTCTCATTTATCAATAAATTAATAATGGTAATTAATTTTAAATACGAAACTTATGAGATAATTTTTCTTAGTAAACATAAGACACCTCATTTATTCATTCATCTTTTTAATTTTCTAATTATATTCTTTACAAAACACTGCTTGAATATAAAAACATTTTATTAACTTTTCAATAATTATCGTTTCATTAAACGTAAAAATCTCGAGTCAAGAAAGAAAATTGCGAACGAAGAGCGCAAGCTTATGGGATCTGTCCGTAATGCAACTGTCTGGCAAATAAGAGGTTTCGACTTAATACCCCTTGCTAACGCAATTTTCTCCTATTTCCTGTATTTCGTTATTTCGAAAGCTTTTTCATTATTTTATTTAAATTTTATCCTTTATTATATATACAACATTTCGTATCAATTTATATTAAGTTATTCGAATATTTACTTAGTCTTGTTGGAACTGATGCAGCAATATAATAAAGAAAATAATATAGAGACTTGGGCGCGATGTATGGTTATCGTACAACGAAGGGAATAGCAGAATTTGAGATTAATGCACGGTACGATGAGTCCAAGAGCCGGGCACATCCCCTGTTAGGCTAATAAACATTCAAATAGGCATGCTGTACCACTAAAACGTCAATTTTGCCCCTTTAGCTGAAAAGAGAGGGAAAACAAAGAGTACCTCTTCCACATGGGGGAGCAAAAAAAGCTCAAAGAGCCGCGCGCATGGTCTTATTATCATTACGCACTCTAGGCGGAAACATAACCGAGGACGACGACGACGGCGACGAGGAGGAGACAAGGGTCCGAGGGAGCAAATAACAGACAGATAGCTTCTGCTGCTTCTGTTGCTATACCTCGTCCCTAATTCGCGAACGCGCGAGCGCCTCACAAAAGAGAGAGAAAACGAGCGCGCGGTTGCGGCCGTGGCAAAAAAGCAGCGGCGGAGACACACAAGCAACAAACGGAACGAGAGAGAAAAAAAGAGCGGGAGCAACCGAGGAAAAAGAATCCGACGACGCGGCGGGGATAGGGCGAGGGGGAGAGAATCTTTGCGCTTCTTACGCAGCGCGAGCAATTGGGCCCTCGTCTGCGAAAGAGAGGGAGAGCAGCGTGCACAAGCCTAATTTACGACACGGTACTCGAGCGCAGGAGGTTGCCGCCAGCTCTCTCTCGTTCCACCGGAACGAATCTGCAGCGCGCGCTCGCTGCGACCTTACGATTTGTCGCTGGCGCGGAAAAAGAGATGGGGAACGGATTGCGCCTGGGCCACGAAGACAGAAGTGCGAGTGAGCGCGTAGAGACGATAAAGAGCGAGGGAGATCTGCGCGACGGAGGCGCGGAGCTAAGGGTACGACATCGTGATAACGCAAGAAAAGGAGTAGGGAGCATATAGTAGAGCTCTCCTAATGGGAAAGTAATCCCCCGTATAGGTCCTGCGATTCGGCTGTGCGTGTGTGTGCTACGCACGTGTGGGTGGGGGAAAAAGGAGCCGTACGGAGTTGCGGCGAAGATAGGGCAAAGACAACAGTGCCGGTATACCTCGCGAAAACAAGTATCGAGATAAGCCCAGCCCTCATACACCCTTCGCCTGCGGCAGCATCCTGCCAGCCGCAAGGATTAAGCTCACCGATCATTTTGACACGCTTCCCGTGCATGTATATGTATGTATGTATGTATACAGAGGAGCGCGAGAATCGTATCCGATGTGACTCTCTTCCCCTTGGCAGCATGTGTTTTTTCCTCTCGCCTTTCTTCCCCGGCTTCTTTTTTCCTTTCGGAAAGGAGTTACGATGCCGATTTAGATATCCCGCGCGTGGGGGCGTGTCTCTCTCTCTCTCTCTCTCTGCGTGTGTGTCTGTGTACGTACGGAGGTAGGTATATATATGTACGCGTGCATTGTCGGCGGGTCGCGCGAGCGCGCTTTGATCCGACGATTACCTTTTTCCTTATCGGGGCCTTGTTCGCGACGCTCTGGGCGGTAACTCTGTTGGCTTTACGGTAGTGGAGCTTTTTTTCCTCGCTTTTTCTCCCTATATATACCTCGCGCGCTCTCTCGCGCTTCTGCCGTCGAGCTAAAGTAAACGCGCTACGTGCTCTCGATCACGTCTCGCCTTCAAGTGCTGATTTTATTTAAATCATCATCTTCGACACGCAGGCGCATGGTAATCAGGTCGTCTTTGCTTTACTTTTATCGCGGACAGTTATGTTGGGAGGGGAAGTTTCGTAATGGCACATATCGAGCGCACTCGAGATATATATTTTTATTTTAAATGAAAATACCTTGTGATCGTAATGCGCTTTTGAAATATGTTTTTATTTCTTTGTATGATATAGAAAAAAGACAACATTTTATACCGGCAATAGTTTTACTTAAATATTAGTTTTTAAAAATAGGTATATCGATCTACATAAATATAGGAAGTATTTTTCAAGTTCTACAAAATTCATGTCCATGTCTATATATATACCTGTTATTTATGTCCATATTTTTCTTTAGTGCGAAACCTCCGAGCGGATATGAACGGAAAATAAATCAGGTTTCTCCTAGCTAACCAGAAAGAAGAAAGATACTAGCAGTAAGAGGCTCGTTAATTTACAAAAGTATTTGTAAAAATTCTTAAGTTACAATATGCTGCCAGTAAAAGTTATTACTTTTACGAAAATATTGGCGAAAGTTCTAAAGTTGCACAAATTTGATTGTTCCTACATTTAATCCCATCTTTATAGATTCTGCATTTATATATCTCTGATTGGATATTTGGATAGGTTTTGTACGTTACAAGATGCTTTCAGTAGTTTTATTATTTATGTGTTATTATTATTATAGTCTAGTTGTCTATAAATATATACTTTTCTTTTCTCTTCTGTAAAAAAAAAAACAATTTTTTTTATTGATCATCAATGAATTTTATCGCATTTAAATGTTACCGTAAGTCATTTGCATCGAATTGCGTTAAACAATCAATATTTGGATAGTTATAAAATAGAATCTTTATAGGTAGACGTTCTAAAACATCAAGATATGAACATTTTTAGTGTTATTAACAAATTTCGAATAAAACTTCTGTACTGTTAAAAAAAATTAAAATGACATGGATAATCGCAAATACAGTCATTAATCGCAAATGTTCACAGGTCTACATTTACATGACATTTTATTGCTAGACATTTCGAAAAGTACTATATAGTTTCGGCCGAAATAGAATTTAATCACTTCTATGAAAAAAAAGTGCCTAGAAGTCAGTTTTTTACTTTCATTTTCCTCTTTTTAAACTTAACTTTGGACTTTTCTGAATTGAATTACTTTTTTTGAGATTGAAACTTTTCAAATAGAGTAGACTTTGAAAGGTTTATTACAGAGTAACTTTTAAAATGTTCCTATAATTGCAGCTTCTTTTATATTTTTTACAGACTTACAGATTATATGAATTACATAATTATAACACTGAGAATTAAAAGTTACATAATTTGTTGAAGCTTGGAAAACCAAATTTATTAGGGGCTTTGAAGGAAGCTGCTTACTCATGAGGCTAACTTAGCGACACTAAAAAACCAAATTGGCTGTTACATCACGCATAAACAAACATCGCGCTTCTCAAGTCTCCGCCTCGTTGCTAGTTTCCCCACGACCAAAACGAAAATTCCAAGTCATCCGGTTCTCCCTCCGCGTCTTCTATGGCATCCGCGGGGATCGATAGTACATAGACGAACCCGCTAAAGCGACAGCATAGCGTAAGACAGATAACGCGTTGAAGCACCTATACCACAGCCTAGTCCCGTAAATGGCCTAACTAACAGCACGTCAATGACTACTATGTTGTTTTGTTGCTGTATATTATTGCCTCATTTATAAATGGAATTAAAGTCTTAATTATATAATCAGAATACTAACAATTGTCGCACTAATAATAATATTTTCTAATAACATTCCATATATTGATATTTGATTATCGTCATATGAATAAAAACGTTTAAAGTATTAATTAAATTAAAAAGGATACATAATTTGTTAATTAAAGCAATATTGATACAGCAGCAGTAATTTTTCATCATAATTTTAAATATTAGTTTGGATAAACTATTACGTTTCTATACACTTTTCATTTTACTTAACTATCTTAGAATTATCAAAATTTCCTGAAATAATAATTGAACAACAATATATAAAAAGACGAGTCGATTGCATTTGCACTTCACACCTCGACTTCTCAAGCGTTGCAAGTTTCTATATAGGAAAAAATCTCAGCCGCTATAGAGACGCACATGCGTATATGGGGAGAGACGATGGCGAGAGCTGCAGGCACGACCCGCGACTCACGACTAATCGGATCAATTTCAGAGTGGACGGATTATCGCTCGCGCGGTCGCGGACTCGCGGGCATCCGTGGTTATAATCTCGCGCGGAATCTGATGCGCGGCTCACCGCGAAACAGCGCGTCGATTTAACGTCTTCGTTTTCGCCTCTTTGCCGAGAAAGAGAGAGAGAGAGAAGGCCTGTCCGCCTGCACTTTTATTGCGTTTTATTGGCGAGTAAGTGCGCGCGCGATGGTCGCACGACTCGATGAGCCTGCAAATGGCCTCTTCAATGCACTGGATATATCAGATCTGCGAGACTTTAAGTGAATATTCTGGCTACGCTAAGTGCACTTGGCGATGTAATTTTACCACCTTGGGGAGGAGGGGGTGTAATGCGCTCGGTGGACATTTTTTTTTACTGGTATCGGTGCATTATAAAATTTGCGAGCTGAATGTTATCTTTTAATTAGGCAAAATATAACAAAGTTTATATAATGCTGTCATAAATATCGTATATTTATATTTTTAATAAATAGTTCAGTACAATGTTTTATTTTACATTTTTGTTATTTATATAGTAATGTATAATTTTCAAATATTTCCAAGTTTTCATTTTACGTTATATTCGAAAGAAAGCTTGATTCACTACAATTAATGAACAGTAGGGTGCCCCGAAGACAGACGTGAGTACTCTTGGCACTCCAAGATTACAAGTGTATTCTTCTTCAGGACTAATAACTTCGCCGACTAAATTAAGGTTACGCTCTATTTCACAGCGCTGTAGTAAAATGAATTACATTTCTTTTTTTCATTACTGAAATTATTATTAATATCAGCATATTTTTTCTTTTACAAGATATTTTATAAGCCTTTCTCCAAATAAAATAAAATACTATTCTATAATAATGATGAAGTAATTTGTGGTATATCATTTGATATATACTTTTGACTATAAAGGCATTCATGGAGTTATTATAGTATATCCCTTTGAAGCCGTTAATCGGCTACACAAATACAAAATAAGGTTTACCCGCGCTGTAAGCTCTAAGAATCGCAAACTTCAAAAGGCAGAGGTAATAAAAAATCACAGCAGGCACGGATGAGGTGGTGGCGGAAGCTTCTTTGATATATAAGCGTGGCGGAATCGGCACGCGCGAATCATACACTCGCATCCCCTTTAAGGCCGTTCGCTAATTAAAAGCAGTAAGCACAACGTTTGATTCTGCCTTGGAAACGGGTGCTTGTCGAATGCGAGAGAGAGAGAGAGAGAGAGAGTTGAAAATCGGCAAAATAACTTCCCGCCAGAAGCCGAGGCGGGCCCTCCTTTTCCGAGTGAAAAGACGCGTGCGCCCGCGTTTGGCTAATTAGTGCGCGCCTTTTCCGAGTCGAAACCGGGGAAAATTTTTGTGACGACTCGTCGTGGAAGATGTTTGTTGTTGTGTACGTGAGCACATCCATAAATACGTACATACGCACACATATAGCCATCTGATGACGGATCGCGCACTCGAAATCTGTGGCAATGATTCGCGGTGATGTTTTCGTTAATTAGTGTCGCTGTTTTGTTTTTGCTTAATTAGCGTGAATTTTTCATCGGTAAATGCAGGTTATTTCATAACTTACTGAGTGTTTATTCTTTAATTAAAATATGCTCGAAAGGCTTTATAGCTTATACTCATTGAAAAACTCTAATTTTTAATTTTATAGTGATATTTAATTACATAAAAGAACTCTTTTCGAAACTGTATACATAATGTAATGAAAAGAAAGCAGATTAATGATGACATTTAAAAAGAAGTATTAAATAGAAAAAATATTTATGCAAACACGTAAACAAATTATAAGTTGAAAAACATTTTAATTTTAATGACTTTCTATTAATAATATATTTATAAAAGTAGTAAATCAGATTTTACAAATATGTATTACTAAAATGTTATAAAATATTTATTGTATAATATACAATACAAAATAAATTTTTTATTCCTTTTTACAAAAAAAAAAAGTTAAAGTAAACAAGATTAAAATAGTTGAATGTAGATGATGAAATTATGCCGACAGACAGCCTTGTGTTTACCGTAGTTCACGTAAAAAATGTGTACCTCCGGGAAATCTGGTTTACGTCTCGAGCAAAGTCTGCTACGACGCGGGGGTGCACTCTGTTTAGACAACTTTTACTTTCTCTCTTCGTAGGACTTTTAAAGTTCAGAACATATGAGAATTAACTTGGGAGGACTGTGTTTTGTTTGCGCAAGCTGCACTAGAAAAGTCTTACTTTTTTATTTTTTATATATATATATATATATATATTATACTAAAAGTAAGTGCACTTCCTAACTAATCAACTTCAGTGAACTAAAAGTTTTTTTTTTAAATTGTTAAATGCTGACAATAATGAATTAATTTTTGTTTAACACAGAAATATAAAAACTCAATTTATATTTAAAATGCCTAACCCTATTAATTATGCACGAGTAAGTAGAATAAAACTCCGTGAGAGACACCACTTGTTTTAGCGTACTTTGTACAGATCTTTATTTAGGCTTGTAAACCCTTTATCCATTCCTCGAGTACAGCCTCCTTGAGCTTGCTCTCGCTTTTTTCCCCATGCGAGTGTGCAATCCCTGCGCCCTTTTGATCACGCCTGAGCATCATCAGTCCCTTCACCCGACGTCACTGCAAATGATCGTATTTCACGCAGAAGAAACAAAGTGGGAACATGGTATTCGTCACGGTGTCCTCGTCATAAGCACGTACTATTTCCCCTCCCAAAATGACAAATATTTGTGTTACAAATACAAATCATCTGTTGGATTGCAGTAAGAAATGATCGGTGTGTATAACAAATATGATCATGTGTGCATAATGACTTATCATGCATGTTCATTTAATACCTTATTAGTCATCATATATGTTTTCAACAATAATATTTCTCACAAAAAAGTTTATTAGATTCTTTAAATAATTGTTTCACAAAGGAATTTATCGAGTTTTCTTGCGCGCAACGCAGTTATTCAATTTCCTATATAGTAACCGCGCAAAACCTCCAGTATCCGTTTTTGTTATACAAATTACTATTGGGTGCTAAGCAAATTCATAAAAGCAAAATAAATAACTTTTTCTGGTAATCAACAAGCATATTTACGTAACATCAGCACAAGCCAACCCTTTACAAAGCTTTTCTGAAATTAGCGAAAAACGCCAACCTCTCGGAACTCGATTTCACCTAATTAGGCATTTTTACTCGTTCGCGCAAAAGAAAAATAATCGCTGGAACGAGCAGCAGCAGCAGCAGCAGCAGCAGTAGAACCAGACTTCCTATTTTCGTTCGCGTTCCCCTCCACCTCCTCCTCTTCCTCCTCCGGCAATGGCCTCATAGTAGGAGAAAAAAGCCCGATTCATTTCCAGTCCTCATAAACAGAGCGCGCGTGCGCGCAAGCGAGCCTTTTTTCGGCCAATATCGCGTACTGCACGCGGGGTATCGTCGTCTTCGTCGTTGGAAGCGAGCGTGTATAAGAGGCCACACGACGCAGCCGGAGAAGAGAGATCGCGCGACCGGTCGCTCGACGCCGCGGCTTACGGCGGCGCGGCACGAGACCGCGCGCCGTCTATCTTTATGTGCTCGCGTCACGAGAGATCGTCTGCTTGTCTCTCTGTGTGTGTGTGTATATGTGTATAACGTATTACAGGAAAACGAAAGTGTAATACGTCACCACGCGCTTTTTTTTAATGTGCTCGAAAGCTCCTCGACCGAATCAGGTGCTTTCGTTTGTAGGAGCATTAATTTGTCGTCTCTAGCAGCGAGCTTTTTATTTCGATTTCCTTGTACGCTTTTTTTAGGGGCGGGGGCGGCAGTTTTGGGCTGGATGATATGCCGGCGGGAAAAAATACGGTGTCCGCGATTACATGGAGGCAATTATTGTAATTGCCTTTACGACCCTTCTTTTTAGTTAGACGGTACATTCTTTTTACACTATCTTGACATTTATTCACTGTAGAGGTATACTTTTGTATTTAAACTTTGAGTTACGATTCTAAGGCCGATATGTATACCTTATACATGCGTGTGTTTATATGGAGCGTGGTCAGAATACAATGCTTTATTTCGAATAGTATCAAAAAATTAATTGTTTACAGGCAGTAACAATTCAGAGTTGAAACTCCTTAGTAATAAATTTGAATTTATTTGAATATCATTTCTATAGATATTCATCAAAAAACAACATTTTTTTTATGCAAATAGGATGGTTTTATAAATTTAAATATTTTTTAATAATGTCTTGATAATAAAAAAGTGAGATATTTTATAAAAGCTTTAGACTCCTTATGAGTTTATCTACGTGCTTTATAAATGAAATGACTCTTAAAAGAGAGTGAATTACTTGACACGAATTGCATAACTTTAATAATTTCTCGAGAAGATGAAGTAGAAAGAACTCTTTTTAGAGTAAAAAAATTCATAATCTGGTCGCATAAGATAAAAAATGTAAATTTATACTCTGCAGCATTTTTCAACTTTTTCAAGAATTTCTCGCTTCAAATAAATAGTTACACAGAATCCATTAAGAAATTCATTTTAATATTATTCATAATTTTTACACAAAGAAATTTACTTATTTCAATTTTCTTCTTATTAATGTAATAACAAATTGAATAATATATAAATTAGTAGATTATTAAATCACCTTCCATGTTACGAAACTGATCAATATTTAAAACTATATGGTATATGTTTAATAATAGCTTTCATAACGTGACGAGTTTTATCGGAAAATTAACTTGAATTCAAGCTGTGCTATGATAAAGTCCATACTGGCTTTCTCTTTTATTTGATGAACACAGTAAATCGTGAATGAACTACTGAATTCTTATGAAAAGGGCTATTAAAGTTTTATAAATTGCCAAGCCATTTTTTATTTTATTTCAATTTTCGTATATGCGGTATCGGTTCGAATACAACATTAATAATAACTAAAATATGTTAAAATATATTCGATAGCTTAACAAATTTAAACTATAAAATATTATAATTGAATCTGAATTTTTAAACATAAAACAACACGATCTATAATGACACTGTGATTTTTAGATTATTATGAACTCTATATCAAGAGATAGAACATAAAAGATACATATAAGCGAAACTGTTTTGCTTTCATATTCACAGCTTCATAACAGAGGGACTAAAATCACATATGGTGCGGTGAGTTCGTTTGAAACCCACATATGCAGAGAATGATTATGTTTATGTGAGTGTATCTTGGGTGGCATTCCACGGAACGTCATAATTGTTTTTCATCGCGGCCCTCACTATCTTTAAATGACTATTATAAAAATACGTTATATTAACTTTTTTAACAGATGAAAACTTGCCTTCTATAGTTTATTAACACAATTATTTTTTAATCCAAATTCAGTAAGATCAACACTCAAAAGTCATGTTAGAAAATCTATTAAAATTTTAGTCCCTATTCTTATTGCCTATTATCCATTATAAAAATTTTTCAAAAAATCTGGAACAAAACTCTAAAAAAAATTAATTACAGTTTTATTGTCGCCCTTGCTGGTTAAATATTTTTGGTAAAAATATCAAGAAAAGAAACCCAGTTTCGCACGAAGCGTAAAATGTATTAATTTATTAAAAAGTAACAAATTTTTTTTTTAAATTATAAAATTTAAAATCTCGTTCCCTTTATAAATTATAAACGAGAATTTTTTTTCTTATAAACAATAATAGATTCAATAACATCTCTTAACATCAAGATATAGAAGAAAAAAAATGTCAACGATACCTCTTATAAAAATTCACTGTCAAAACTGCGGTCAGCAGCGAACGCAGAAGCCACTGTCCACTCAAAATACAAAAAACAAGCACGCCCACAAACGACAACACACTGAACACTTGGTGCGCGAGTCCGCGTGAATGCGCGAGGCATTCGCGTCCGTCCCGCCGGCGGGGAAGCTGTGTGCGTGGTGGCGGTGGCACGCGCACCACCCGACTGAGCGCGCATTCCGACACCGGGGTAGACGTTCCCTGGCGCTCGGCGCTCCTCGGCCGCGCTCGTGCCCCCTCGACGCCGAGCACGTGGACGGCCAGAGAGCTTTCGAGCTTGCGGCTGCGCGCCGCGCGGAATTCATCGCGGAATCCCGCTCGCGCGCATAAAAGTTAATTAAACGCCGGAATTTCCATGCGGCGCGACGCCGCGACGGTTATTCTTCGATGCCGAAATAATTACTTTTGCGCGCGGCGATATGCACGCTTTTTTCATGCCTCGTGTGTGTACAGGGGGACGGTGCGAAGGAATTGTTGTCGCGGAATTGCCGTTTTACGGGATCAATTTGCTGAGATTGGACGATGTCCAACTGTCGGAGTGAAATAGCTAAATTGTGTTGTGTATCGAATGGGAGATTTTTTAGTTGTAGATTGAGTTTGTTTGGAGGAAACTTTTACTATTCTGTCTATTATTGATGGCACGTGCGCTTATTGTTTGAGTCCAAGTTTCTCGAAACTGCTTCTGATGTTGTTTCAGTGTTATAATATATCAACAGATATAAAAATAAAAGTGATTAATATTTAATCTGTGTTAAATACAGATATTTTTGTTGTTATTTAATTTCTGAAGAATAATTTAATGGGTGTATTGGATATTGTTCCGCTTTTGTGGACGTTTATTAACTGTGAATCAGTTGCATTCATTATTCGCTTGAAGCATCCTGATAAGGGCTTTCAGTTTAATGAAATGATGACAATCAAACTTTTCATTTTGCTTTATATGTTTTAAAACATAATAGAACAGCATTTCAGAGAAACTGATAATAATTGGTATATATTTTATATAAAATCAAAGCAGCTCGTATACGAACTAAAACTATTGTCATGGAAAGTTTTAAATATCACATTTAATTAACAATGAATATTAACTATTATCAGCGAAACCAAATATTCAAACTG
This sequence comes from Torymus sinensis, assembly GCA_030522985.1. Classification (NCBI taxonomy): domain Eukaryota; kingdom Metazoa; phylum Arthropoda; class Insecta; order Hymenoptera; family Torymidae; genus Torymus; species Torymus sinensis. The sequence goes on along the minus strand of JAPYZP010000313.1, from coordinate 1,786 downwards.
ATGAATAAACGAAATTTATATTTTGTATAATAGGAGGAATATACTATACGATTTTCATTTCGCGCGCACAATTGCCGAATAATTGAAATTTTAAAGCGAATCTCTGGAAAATCTGTAATAGATGTTCACGAATTGTTCTGCAGGCCTTTTGCACTATAAAGTCAGGTTTAACCCTCGACCATTAAGTTTTCTTTTATACCATCTAGTATGAACGCAATAGGCGCCTCTTGAAATTAAGCCTTTCGCTTGACAAAAGTTTCTTTGTCGAGAAAATCGCTAGTATCACGCGGGCCATTAATAATTTCATTTATAGAAAAAAAGGCACACACAGCCATCACATAGAGAGCCTGCGTGAATGTTTTTAAAAACGCCTGTCTCTCCCTCTCTTCGCCCCAAACACAGACGTCTCATTCACGGCGCATCTCTCAAGCCAGAGAGCCGCGGCTATCTATAAACTTGGTCGTCGAAAGCCGCCTCGGCGGCGCATTCATCGTATACATATACCTATATATATGATACGTCTCATTCCTGTAATGATAAACGCGCCGAGCGCACGCGGATGCGCAACGGAAGAGCGTCGCCGGGGCGAGCTATTGTGCTGCAAGCGCGAAGCGCGCAAACGTCGAAGAGGAGAGTGCGCGCCTTTTGCAAAATTAACCAGAGTCAATGTGTATGTATATATATACACGCACAGAGAGCGACGAGAGACAGGCGTATATATTGTATATATCTAGATATATAGTCGGGTGCAGGCGCATAGGTGTGCGTGCGTACACAGAGGGGGCGAGAGAGGCGAGGCAGGCAGACAGGCAGACAGGCAGGAGGGTGGGCAATTCAGCCCTCCTCCTCCTCCTCGTCCTCCTCCCGTCGCGCTCGCGCGCATTGGTATTCAGCGACGAAAGCCGCGTCTCCCTCTCGCCCCCCGCGCGCCACCCACACTCGGGCGCGGGAGCTTGATGAGCCGACCTGCGCGCCGGGCTACTTTGGCCCCGACGTCGATTCAACAACCACCACCACCCCCTCCGAGTCGACATCACGCGCGCGGCCTGCACGCGCGCAGCTCGCCGGAGCCGAGGAATAATCCGGCCCGCGCGGATCTGCAGAGAGGGACGAGGAAGCGACGAATCTCTCTATATCATCCGACGTTGTTGGTCTTATCGACGCGACGATGGATGGCGGGAGCATGTGTGCGTGCTGCGCGCGCGCGCGCACCCAACCGAGGGTGGAATTCGATCCGCCGGCCGACTTTTATTGACGCAAGCGGGGGGTGGAGGCCGGTTAAGTCGTGCGGGATGTGCGCGTATTTACGAATTACGCGCGAGACTTTTCTTTCTGTGTAGCTCGCTCGTTTATCGCCACGTCTTTCTTAAGAATGATTGAAAAGCGCTCGTTATCTGCCGCCGAACTTAAGACGCGAGATAAAGCGCTACGCTTTTTTTCCAGGAATTAGCGAGTTTATTTAGCAAGTAATTTTATTTATTGCTATCATATTGTTTCAAGGATAAGATCTGTCGCGAATTCAGCCGAGGAGATTTGGACGTAAAAACTGACCATGAATTGAATTTATACAGTTCCATCTAATATTTTACAAGAACTATAAATGTATGCTACAGTACCTAAGGTAAACAAACAGAAAGCTTCAATTGTTATTATTAAATAATCTATACACGGAGAAAATTTTTGGGATGACTTTTCAGTAAATGTCAGCAAAAATAACTGGGGGAACAGTACATCACACGCTTCAGTTATCCCGCGTTCATCGGGTTATATGGGTATTTTATACCGA
>JAPYZP010000312.1:14527-43151 GCA_030522985.1 Torymus sinensis | reverse complement strand
TATTTTTCGAAGCGAATAGAAAATTACCCTACTGCCTTATAAAAATTATCAGACTGACTATAAAAATTACCAGACTGTCAGTCTGTGGTCGGTTTCCCCTTGCAGTATGGTAGTTTTTACTGAGTGTTTTTATAATTATTCTACTAATTTTCCCTCAGTGCAGATTTGGATTCAGCGCCTCAAAATAGGAAAGAAATCATATTCTCATGCCGAATACAAAAATGTTTTTTTTTGTGAGCCTGTGTTATTAATATCCTGTTGACTGGATAAACCTTGTTTGGTTCAATATAGAAAGCTTATCTTAATTCGTAAACGAAATGAGCATATCGTCGGCTGGATGCAAGATCGCCCTATCTCGGCGCCGGCTTCAAGAAAGCCCTATCTCAAATGAGCTTTTTGTTTCTCAGATTTTGTAGTGGCAACACTGCGCGATTTTAAAATACGGTTTTTATAGGCATTAAGGAGGTTCGGGGGTCTTTTTTTTAATTTTTTTTTACAGAAATTTAATTAATATCAAAACGAGTTATCGACACCTAAAAGAAAATTCAACAAAACACATACAATTTTTTTTACATTTTATGCAATCTTGATTCGAATACGGTCATTTTATTCCTTGTTCAGTTTCCGAGGGAGTTACCACAGGAAAACATTATAACTAACAAATTTTGATTGATCTAATTTTTTCCTGTGGTAACTTCCTCGGAAACTGAACAAAGAATAAAATGACCGTATTCGAATCAAGATTGCATAAAACGTAAAAAACATTGTATGTGTTTTGTTAAAATTTCTTTTAGGTATCGGTAACTCGTTTGACATTAATTAATTTGACTAAAAAATTTTGTTCTCTATTTCAAGACCTCTATCTTCAATGCATGTTATTATTGATATCTCGATATGTGTAAAAATCATTATTAAAAATTCTTAAAGTTGACGTCGATTACAACCCCCGAACCTCCTTAAATGAAAAAAATCAGAATTGCTTATTTAACATTGCCTTTGTTTTGTAATAAAAATTTATTCTTTAAATGCATCAGACTCAACATTATAGTTGATCTAATTATTTTTTACAGCTATGTCTATAGGCATGCATCCCAAATCTGACAATAACTTCTCTGATTTCAGTTTTACTTTTATTACAAATGAATTCCCACAAGCAAGTACTAACTACTATGTTAGCACCTCTTGTCGATAACACTTTCGTTCCAAACGTGACAATAGCCCTGTCTACTTGCAAACTCGTAAATGATAAAAATTGAATACTAGTATTCAATCAGCTGATACTTTACGTCTATAGTATATCATCACTTTTTTATTTTATTTTATTTTTTTTTGTATTAATTTGAAGTTGTGAACATGATCGAGTTAAAAGTTTGTATCAATCAGTTTGAATGGAACGATAATAACATAAATTTTATAAATAAAATAATGAAGTTTTTCTTATACTATTTCAGTGATTCAGTTTTAAATACTTAAATCTCTCAAAAATTTAAACATATTAGATTTTGGCGCTTATTCTATATAGAGCAATCAAATGAGTCTAAAACAACCAATCAAAGCAGTCTTATTGTGATGACAGATATCGACCGTCACTTTTTTTCAGAGAATGGTGATTGTCTTTGTAAACTATTTTTCAAAATATCGGAGATGAATCCGATTCAAATGATTTTTGAAAAATGAATAAAAATGCGACTTGTTAAATAATATTGTAAAATATTGTAAAATAATAAGTACGATTTAAATAGGAAAACTATGAAATTTTGATATTGCTTGCAAGAAATATTGGAAAATTGAAACAGTTCAGTAAAGAATCTATTTAAATGACATGTATTTGCATATTATGTGCAATTCTCACAAAAAAGACGCGAAAATGGTGTTTTGGGGCAGACCTACTTTTTGGGGCACACCTATCACACCACATTGTTTTGGTTCTTATAGGGGGTTTCAGAATATGAGAAAAATGGTGAACACGCAAAGCAAATTAAAGCTCTTTCGTTCTAGTTTTTATTTCTTGTTTTAAACTTTCAGTCGATCGGTTCTGAGCTAAATGGCTGAGGTTGGAAGAAAAGAGGGAACAAATCGCGTAAAATATTCGAGATGAATTTAATCGGGAAAAAATGTTGGCAGCAGATTATGCGTGTTCACCATTTTTCTCATGTTCTGGAACCCCCAAGGAACCAACAAAAATGTGGTGCGGTAGGTGTGAAAAAAAAAATATTAGATTTTTTTCGAATAATATTATTTATATTTAAATAAGTTTGTTTACTGCTTACTTTCTATAAATTTCTTTCTATAAAACTCTCTTAAAAGAATGATGATAGAAATCTGAAGCCGAAATAAAATCTTCGCTGTTGGTTAAGTCCATTTAAAAGTAGTCTTTGATTGGTCGTAGCAGAGATGTAAACTTTTTACTTAAAGTGTCAGCTGATTGGTTGCGAAACTAACCTGTATATATGAAATGATCTGTATTTCATATTTTGAGTCTCATGCTCTTTTTAAAAAATGATGACGGAAAAGTGTAATAGAAATAAAATGTTTGTAAATGACTTATTCGTATATTCTCGAATGCCATCAATGATGAGTTTATGTTCTACGACTTAAAAAGACGTACCTATATGATAAAATGTCTAACCTAAAAATGTGCGTACTGAAATTATAGAAGTAATTGCAAAATTTGCGTAATTCAAATGTAAGAATTAATACAAGTATTAATTAAAATATAAGAAGTTGGAACTTATCATTTAGCTAATTTAAAATTAGAATTATGTAACAAATAAAAAATGAGCGATCTTGCTAGTATTATTTAAAATTATATTAAGTACATTTATATACACCATTTCTTTACAAAATGTTGTGTATCAGTCAGAAATGATGAATTATAACAAATCGCAAAAGAAAATATGTAAAATAATCATAAGCTACAATCAACATAATTTTATTGAAATGCTAAAATTATCAATAGAGAATAATAATTAAAACATATAATTATGTAGTGATGTTCTCCATATGGTAGAAATACACTATTACTCTTGAATGCAGATCTCGAAAGCTCCTCATACGTGCAGGCGGAAGAAAAAATTGATCGGCTCAGCGCCGCCTAAGCGTTCTCCATTCCAGCTTCGCTACCGCTGCAAAAAGATTGCAGGCGCGTGATTGAGCGGAGGGTCCGTAACGCACGCCTCGGAATTATTGCGGGCGACAGTACTTGGCCGGTGTAACTGCCACAAGAAAAAGCTGCCTGTGCGCGTTTGCTCGAAATGGGACTCATTGCTTTTTGCGCTAGAACCAGTTTACATTTTGCGCGTCTCATTGCGGGTCTAAAATTAGTCGATACTTATATATACTTTGCGATTCCCGAAGAGCGGACTTTTAGATTTTAGGATCAAACAAAGGAGTTCAACTAAATTTGAATGAACCTATCGAATATTGGAGAATATTTTCTTTGTTTAGTGAATTCTATAATTTTGCCATATTTTAATTACGATATCTTTTTCACGTAGAATTGAACTTGGGATTTTTTAGTTTAGAGCTCGACTTAATGTTGACTGTGCCACTGAAGTTGTTAACTTATACAGCTATTGGATACATACTATACTTATCAATTTATAATACGCATGATAGATATTAATTTGTTTTGTCTCTTGTAAAGTTTGAATCGCAGGGGTTCGTAAGGATTATAAAATGACCATTTACATTCCGTAAAAAATAACTAAAATACGGCCAGCAAATGAAGAAAATACTGCATTTACATAATAATAGGATAATTTTGAGTAAATAGGTGAATACCCAAAGCATTATTATATATAACTCGGCAAATAAACGGCAACGTTGAAGAAGAAATCGTGGAAAAATAAGGTCTATGGCTTATCGAAAAACGCGTCACGGAGGCACTCGCGTCAACGAACTGATCAGAGCGGCATGATCTAACTTCCCATTAGTATTGGCGCGAGAGAGCAAAAATTCGCTGACTTGCGCTGAAAAAATCAGCGTGGCTGCCGCGTGCCACTCCACGTGCTCACGATTTAGTGATTATTAGCTCTGAATGACTCTTACATGCTTATCATTGATTTGTCGCTTCTGGAAGAGATTAAACGTGCAGGCGTTGCACTTTCACATTTCTCTCATTCCGCGCATCGCACGCGCGCATTCCTCTCCAAAGTCTCGCTTTATCGGGCCAATTTCTTTCGCTCTTTAATGATCGCCGATAACGCTCGGGAGCTGCGCGAATTTTCCACTCTCCGCTTAGCGTCTTTCTAGTCTGTTTCTTCATTTCGATCGGAATAGGAAGTGTTTTCCAGGAATTGAATATTATTTCTCTTCGCACATTTTATAATGCAATAGTTAAAGATTAAATTTTAAATAAAAAAATTCATTCGTTTTAATATTTTATATTTATATTTTATATTAAAATATTAAATGATAATTATTCTATTAATATTGATAGAAATCGCTTGGAAGGTAAAAGAATAATCCGCGCGCTGTGGATGCTGGTTCTTATTTTTCTCCCAAAGACCGCAAGTGTGCACCCTATTAGAGTAAAGTGCAAATCAGCTGTCAGCGATGCAGCATCAGGAAGCAATAAAATATGCCAGGCGCACGCAGCCGCCCATCGAGCCATCCATCCACTTATCCATCCATCCATCTTCGGCGTGAATATAAAATGCGGCAAAGGAGTGTAGCGAGGCATCAAAGACACGGCGGCGCAACCTTAACCCCAATGAAGAGGCAGCGGGCGCGGGGAGAGGGAGAGAGGGAAGAGTCGCTCTATTTTGACGCTGAGCTAGCTCCCTCCCTCTCGCTGCTAGCTTCCCTCGCAGATTATTTCGCTGGCCGCGCGCCGCGCTTCCTCTTCTCTCCTCCCTCTGCGCTGCCGGCGCGCCGCGTCGAGAGATAAGACATGCGCGCACGCGCGGGACTTCCTTATAACGTCTAAGTGCGTCGTAGACGACGACGACGACGGCAGCGGCGGCGGCGGCGGCGGCGGCGCGCACCGATAATAAAGTACAAGGCTGCCGACCCCGCGAGCGCGGCTGACGCCACGATGCCGATTGTTTCACTCGCACAGAGGCCAATCTCTGTCACGGCCGGGAACTTGGAGGCTGAGAGTTGCGCTCTGCTGTAATGAAAACTTCGCTGACCTGTGCTACCCATCCGCACCTCTGCTACGTTTACACACATCGGTACATCTACTCTGCGGCCCGGAATTTTTACATTCTCGATCGGACAAAGACATTTATCATGATCAACTGATTGGTTCAAAATGTCCCATTTATTTAGCGTAAGTAAGATAGTTACAGTAACCAATATAACTTGGTTGATTTATTGGGGACATTTTTAACAAATCGGTTGCTGTGACCGCGACCAATCATTTTTTTCCTTTTTTTTTAACATAATAACATGTACTTTCACTATACTGCTGTTAAAGTTGATCAATGACAGATTAGATTTGTAATTTTCTGGATAATCTTTGCTATAAAGAAATTAATACTTTAATCCTTAACATTATATATAATTTCACCAAGAGAATGACATGAATAAAACATCTGTTTATTTTAATTAATTTATCGGACAACGTATCTTTATTCATGAATTTCATATTTAATGTATATTTTCGAATCACATATATTGTAAAATGATCAATTAAAAACAATCTTGTCTACATAATTTACATGTACACTGCCGTGTAAAATGCTGAATCGATGTAGAAAATTTGTTGATCTTAGCAAAACATCTTACGAGAATAACATCTAAAATATATGACTTATGATGATACGCTTACCAGGAAATGCGTTATTGAATTAGAAAAGAAACAAAAATTTAGTCAAACAAATCTTTGATAAGAAAGATGCGTTGCTTCTTCTGTTTTTCATTTAGATGACCATCGCTCCGCATTGACCCTCCTTGCCATACGTCGTGATTCTGACGTTACTTAGCAATTAATGTGACGTATAGCAATTGCGTTGTGCTGTTTCAACTAAGTAACATAATAGTTTTGTTACTCACGTTACATTTCCTTGATGAATCTACGTTAGCACTATATATATATGCTCCACTCATCATTTGTCAAGTTGAACTCTTGTCATGTGGTCTCAGTTATTATATAACGGTCTAATATGATTGTTTTCAAAAAATAATTATTATACTTTTCAAAGTTATAAGAATATAAGTAATATAAAATTCAATTAAATTCCATAAGCCAGTAAGACTGATGATAAATAACTAGTCAGTACATATATATAGCGCCCAGATGGGACCGAGGGAATTCATGTCTGTCGGGTTCAAAGTAGAAAGGGTCGAAACCTTAATCGGGGGATCGCGAAAGGTGGGCGTGCATATATAAGATCCGACGAGTGCCCACTCGAAAATATCGAGTGACAGGCGCGCGTGTAGCGCAATAGACGCCTAACCGAGAACTAACACTCGTGCGCTCCATTCCGTGGAGCTAGAGTTACATGGCAATAGATAAGAGTTTTCACTTTGTATATGGTGGCTTTTTACTCGTTCCGCCTGATCGCCAGCCAATGCGAACTTTTGATTGTTAATGCATTTCATCAACGTTATTATGTAGACTGAAATGAATTTGTTTTGATAAAATTAACAATTCATAATTAACTATAGGTATACTTTTGAAGAGACTGTAATATTATTGTTTTTCCATGCAAAAAATATACTATTTATGAGATTTAAAATGATTCCATAACTTATAAGTCCAGCTATACGGTGCTTCAGTAGTAGGTTATATGAATAAGAAAGATGCCCTATAACGAGTAGTTTAATTAAGTTCTTGTATTTTTTTTACTATTATCTTATTATGAGTCTTAAATCGTCCATATCCTACACTATGCAGCGGATGAAAAATGAAAAATTCGACACAGCATCGCTTCATGAAGTATTAGAAATACCAAGTACAAGATGTTAGATGACACCCTAGAGAAATAAACACTTCGTACACTACTACTAGTCAAAATGCGAAAGTGATCTCAACCTCGTGTGACTGTTTGCTCTCGATCGCAGAAAGGCTGTAAATAAAGTTCATACGGGGCTTAAATCACCTTCTTGCACATGCATCGAACAGTATTTTTTCTCACGATACCGTTAAAAATTTTGTGTAAAATTTCTTGTGTTTATACAATATTTGTGTAAAATTTCAAATAACACAAATTTTTGTGTAAAATAGGGAAATTTATAATTTTCACAAACTTTGTGTAAAACAGAGATAACATTCTTAAGAATGTAGAATGCTTCATTTATAGTGTACACACGGAGAAAAATTTCTTTGTAAAATTTATTAATTTTATAGTAGCGCTGGGACACACTCGACAACGTGGGATTTTCAATATTTTAAATAGTTTTATTTTTGAAATAATAATTTTTATTATTTTTTTAGCAAATTTGTTTATTTGAAATACTAATTTTTATTAAATTTTATGACTGCTGTAAAAATAATAAAAATTACTATTTCAAATAATAAAATTTGCTAAAACAATAATAAAAATTATTATTTCAAAAATAAAATTTGCTATGTAAATCATAAAATTTACTATTTAAAATAGTGAAAATCCCACGTTATCGAGTGTGTCCCAGCGCTACAATAAAAATAATAAATTTTACAAAGAAATTTTTCTCCGTGCACGTTTTTATTCAAGCAATTTTACGCGCTTGGATATAAACTCTTTTAGTTGCGTAAAATTGAATATTACTACCGCAAAAGATCGCACTAAGTGATCATTTTACATCTAGTACTCGCAGCGTAAATAGTTCTTTTCTATACTAATGTCATAAACTTGGCTCTTGCACGAGTGTGACTGTGTGATGAAAATCACACCCGTGTGAGAATCATTTTTATCACGTGGATCGAACATTATTTTTTTAATGTGTTATTCATGCGCACGCGTGTCAAAAACTCTGTTTTACGTTCTTGTTACGACAAGTATTATAGTGTATTATATAAAATGCATATAATAATAATAGACAATGTATGAACGAGAACAAAAAAATAATACAGAAATACCTTGTTTGATATTAAAGATATAGGGCGCACTCCTTTAATGCGTAAAACTCTTATGGAAATCAATTTCACTGAACAAATTAGATTATATCGTAGTAAAATTTGCTTACATATAGTTACAACAATTAAAATTATTAAGTAATTCACGTATCGACGTACTATCTTACGAGAGAATTGACAAATTAGTGGGCGCATGAATGAATTTTTGCAACAACAATAGATCTTTTTCGCCTGCATGATTCATCAAATCGCAACAAACAGTGTGTCAACGCGGCGGTGTCAACTCCTCGCTAACCGGTACAGTTCCTACATATATATATATACACACACGTGTGTAGTTACGAAAATAATTCCGCGTAGATAAGCGCGAGTGCCGCGTTGATTTTATGAAGGTACCTAATAGTGGCGGGAGCATGCGGGTACTACCATAGAGCTAGCTACTCGTGAAAAGCGAGGAGGTGCTTATCTTAACGACAATGTGGCAGTTATCGAGCCCCCGGTAATTGGCACGCAGGCATCGGTGGAATTTAGAAATCTATTAGCGCGCTTTTTCGGCGGCTTTTATAGTCTTACGCCAGTCTCTCTGACAGTTTGCTCGATGAAAAACCATTCGGATGAGTTATGTAAATTCAGGCATCAAAACGTTGAGTAACAAAACAAATATCTCTTATAAATCTATGTTTTAACTTCTTTTCGTTTAAACATTACCTAAACGAGAGAAAATTGGATTTGATCTAGAATGAAGAAATAAAATACTTTTTATAAATTATAAATTTATACCCATTTTAAAGAATAGCATTCGAACAGTTCATCGTTAATTACTGAAAACATGAATATTTATCTTATATACAACTTACATTTTGTAATAATGAAATCCTACTCTGAGGGTATAAGTAAGAACTGAAAAACAAAATATTTGTTATTTATTGCCTAGTTAATTCAATTAACTTAATAAATAATAATTAAAGCAGAAGGGAAGAGAAACAATAACAGTCAATAATATCTCGATTCAAATAATAAGCTTTGATAAATATTAGCTATAAATGTTATATTTATCTATGTGTTCTAAAAATAGATTGTATAGAAATTCCTTCGTCATATCTATTGATTTACAAGTTTTATTAAGCCATAAGTTATTTTTGAGACTGCATGTTTATAATAATCTTTACAATATAATAGATCTCAGGTGGGTGTAATAGCTGCTTTAAAATTTTACTCTAGTTTCTTTGACAGTGAAAATTCAACAGATAATAACTATAAATTTTGTTATGCACTTTTGTTAACATTCGTCGTTTACAAATAAGTTTGAATCTTTTCAAGCCCTGATTTTATACTGTCTACTTATAGTTCTTCTAAAAATAGCTTGCACGTAAATATGTTTTTTTTTTGTATCAATAACAGTAATCAGTTAATATTTTTAAAACCAATGCAGTATTCACTACTAATGCTAATAATTTTTATTTAATTTTCATGAAAAACAATATTTTAATAATTACTTAGTGCAGGCTAAGGTACTTAAATTTGGGTTGGTTCCAAACTCATGCCATATGAATTTTTCTTAACCATGGTCATAATGCTGATCTCCAATTAGGATATTCTAATAAAGATATCCCTGACACAGTAAAGTCATGACCGTCCATGCAAAATTTATATTTACTTAATTAACTATTGTTCGTGACGTACTTGAGAAAAGAATACAAATATATAGGTATTAACTGAAAGCAATGAAGTTATGATATCAAGATACAAAAATATGATTGGCATGAAAATTGGTAAATCTTGAATACCGTAAATCGAAAAAAATAAACAAATGATAATATTGAAATAATGAGATTTGGTCGTATAGCAAGTAGAAAATCCAGCGGTGCGAGTCGCATTTTTTGGGCACTTAGCGCTTCCTCGTTTCGAGGAGGGCGGCAAGTAGGTATTCCGGATGAGCCAGCGAGAGCGGCGACGGCGGCGACGACTATAGGAGCACAGTCGGCATAGGCGGCGTAGCGTGCATGTGTGTCACGTGGGCGTGCGAGCGGGCGCATGCCGGATATAGATGCTGGTATTGAGGGCATCTTCCTAATAATAGTCGGCCCGAGAAAATTTTTAGCCCTTGGACGACGTCGCCGCTGCCCGTGTATTCTAGCTTGTAAAGATGCAGCGCGCGACTCGGATATCGCATATCGTTTCTCCCCTTGGAATTTTCGAATTCGCCGCCTGCTGGTGCGAGCCGACGTTTATGTGCGTAGCCCGAATTTATGAGCTAATTAGTCTTTTTATTTTAAAGCTACTTTTATGACCAGCCTGTAGAGATCTGAAACCTGCGGCTAAATTTACCATTCAATTCTTTTTTTAGCTTTTTGTTGTCATTATGCTTATTCTAATATAAACCTTATGTTTCTTCTACTTGCGTTCTTCTACGATTGCCCCAAAAACTTTAAATGTTGAGTTATTTATACAGCGTATAAAAAAGCTAAAACTGAGAATAAATTTATATTATCTTCTGTTATAACTTCTGAACGATACCCCATTCACTGCGTAAAATTGTTCAAAGATCTATAACTTGGGCTTCCCCTGCGTCAAAACAGTTTATTTGACAAGAGTTCGTTTCGCAAATATTTGGGATTATTGGGCTCTATACAAACAAAGATAGACCAGTTTATGAATTTTGATTCGTTAAAAAATATTAATTCCTTAGAAAGTAATATAAGGAAATCACAGCGAGAGCCTTAGAAAATGATTAAAAATACTACCGATAAAAACGTTTGAAAAAGTCAAATTTTTTATCAGTTTCTGACACTCTCTTTCTATTTGTTTTTGCATTATTATTCATTTACTTTGTTCCTATAGAGTTCAATAAACAAAATCTTAAAAAGGAGTTCATTTTTTGAACTAAAAAAATAACGCTTTGAAATTTTAGCTAAATCCAAAAGTGAGAAGCTCTCCTTATTAGTATTTTTTACTAGAAACAATAATTTTTCATACTTTACATCTTTTGAATTTTGAATTGCCAATTCTATACTTGCATCTTCTCTCAATTAATGACAAGAGTAATTTTCAACAAACTTGTAAAATAAACAACATTTTTACAAAATTATTTTTAAATATATTAGTATAATAATAATCATAACAAAGGAAACACATAGTCTCGTTATCGAAAAGATCTCTACATGCAGGTAGGGTGTGCCATGAAGCCGTCAGATATTTGGTAATGACTCTCGATTCGTGCCTGGCGAACCGTTAGATTTTTCTTGTTAGCTTCTTAAAAGGCGATCATGGACGCTATTCGACACGATGACACGACTCATCCACTTGTTCCAGTACGAAAGAACTTGTGCGAGCGATAAGATACCAGATAAGTGCCGTGAAAATAAGATAACTCTCGCGTGAAAGGTAGGCATGCGTAATTTCCATCGCTGGCGGAACTTCTGTGGCCCGGAAAATACTTGAGACGACTTGTTTAAAAATTCCACGTTAGTGGAAACTTGGGGCAATAAGCATCCGCTAAGTAAATTTCTTCACGAAAGTCTTTTAAGAGCTTTTATGCGACGATATAAGCTCAGTGGCTCAGTTAGTAAAGTACATACGCCCCCTATAATAATATAAATAAGTAAATATAAAATTTCTTGATTCTAATGGTCCAAGATTGTATCTCGGTAGCTGGACCATTAGAATCTCCAAACCCTCAAGCAAATAAGTAAACAATTTGCATGTCAAGTATAAATAAAATTCGTGCCATACAATTAAAATTTTTTAATTATGCGATTAAATTTTTATTTAAATTGGATGAAAGAGATGATCAGTGCATTCTTTTGAACATTTCATCAAACATTCTAAAACAATTTAAGATAATTTTTTAAATTATAACTTTTAACGCTAACATCAATAATAAAGTTACTAGTGACTCTAGTAAATGAATCATTGATAAGCAAGAAAATATAAATGCTCGATTGAATGACAAAACAATGCTTCTATTTAACGTTTATGTCTTCATTGTGCATTATATTATTCGTCAGTCTGTCTCTGCGAATGAAAGCCTTTTTATTTTCGAATAGCTGTAGAATAAAAGACGAAAAAGTAGTAATTTTCGAAAGTTATGAAGTTTAATAACTAAAGATCATTTTCCATATTAATTGAGACTTAACTTTTTCTTAGCCGCGTCCCGCGTGACAGATAATTTAAATATTTTAGTGATCAACGACCGGGGCTATTTCCGAAAAAGCAAACGAATCAATTTAAAGCTCAAGCCATGCAATGCGACGTCGAATGCGCTCCCATCTGAGATGAAAGAAATGTAAGAGAAATGAGAGAAAACTGATCGGTCGAAACAATTAGGATGCGGTTCTCGCTGACTGACTCGCCTTCGCACCGCGCAGCTCTCAGTTGGGCCAAGGGGGAGTCTCGGCTATTCATAGCCGTACTAGAACTAGATTCTCGCGCGCGTCCCGCACGACTTTGATATAGGATCCTCATTTTGGCTCGCCACCGCCGGCATCGTCGCCGGCCGACACGCTTTTACTGTGTTCCTGAATTGAGCGCCGACCGCCGCACACGCGTGCGCGCGCAAATTTTCGCCCAATCATCATTGCCGAACCTCCATTCTGCTTCAGTTGTATACATTACGTAGATACCGATCGCTGATCATTGCTTCTACCTAATGAGGAGTAGCTTTATCTTAGCCACCTTCTCTCTGTACAATTTAATTGGCACGGATGAAATTAATTTTTTAGGTAGCTAGTGTAGAGTTTTCTAAGGCTATATACACACATGCGTCATGCTCATATAATTAATCTGTTAGAGGATATAATATTTGCTCAATGCAAAAAGAATAATCTTGTGCAGAGTAATAACATTTTCTTATAGTTTAAAATAATTTAAAAAACGTTCTGCATTCTTTATTTACATTTCTATAATTTCTTAAATAAGAAAATATATTCCGCATCTGTTGAAAAATTTATTTAACCTACCTAAGTAATTCAATTCTAATGTTATTTCGAAGAAAATTTCAGCAGTTTCAATAACTGAATTCTAACTGAGTTATGTGCTAAACTCATTCGATGTACTTTGGACTCTCTTTATCTGCTTGCAGCCACTTTTCCCCGTATGCCACGATATTCTCCAAAAAATTTGAAAGACAAAAGATAAGACTAAAAAGAAGCATAAGTAGGAAAAAAATTATCGGATCAGGGTACTAATCACAGGAACAAAAATTAATTGATGAGTCAATGTGCCTATATATGCGCAAAAGAGAATTCTACCATCAATACTACTAACATAAGTTTATAACAGAAATAAACATTATATGATTAAAAAAAGTTATATATATATATATATATATTGGATGCAATTTTTTTATGCAAATACGTATATCTTACATACATTTAAGACTTTTTTAAGGCAGTTGCAGTTTTTTTCGTTTATATTGGGAAACAGAAAAGTCGGATCTGAAATATGCATGTATAAAAAGATATTATGACATCAAACATTTGACGTTTTCCGGAAATTACAAAAAAGTACAAAGTTTTCGTAATAATTTTCATTGATTTGTGGGTGCCACAAGTTATGTCCCAGAATAGGCTACAAATTGGATGGCCTAAACCTTCGAAAAGGTTGAGTTACGTTTTGACCAAAGCAAAAGCTCTTTGATAATTTGAATATTTCTGAACTATAAGTTTGAGAAAACATATGCAATGAGACCAAACTTCCCTATTCATGATAGAAGGTAATTGAAACATTTGGCTAATCTATGCAAAATTTTTGTGAGATAACAACTAAAAATTTCTTTGAGAAAATTCTTTAAAGTTTTTCTCAACTTTTTCAAAGTTATTCATAACTTTTACAAAATTTGGGCAATGTTTCGGAAAATATTTCTTAAACTTCATGACTTAAAAAATGAATTGATGAAAAGTTTGTGAAGGTTAGACCAACTTTTCAATTACGTTCTATTATGAATTGGGAAGTTTGGTATTGTCTCATTGCATACGTTTTCCCAAACTTCTTCCAAATGTATTTTTTTACGTCGGATTTTATCATAAAAAAATAATTATGTATCACACTTTGTTTTCAATCAGTTTACAAATAACATTACTAGCTATTAGGTTTTCTTCAGTTTTTGGCGTTATGTTTTGATATTTTCTAAAATTTGAGCCAATTATACGAGCTAAACATGTGACACTCCTCTTGTACAAGATACATTCTTGATCATAATTGGTTTGATAGTTTTAGCAATTCAAAGGCTTTACAGTATATCATTAGCATAAGTAGTGAATAAGTTATAATTTCCGAAAGAGTATGGTAAAATCTTGAGTCCTGCCAGAAGAAAGGAAAAAAATGGAAAGTGCGAAGGAGACTTCTGTGAGGGAAAGTAGGTCAGGGTGCATCCTTTGAAAAAGAAAAGATGGATCCTCTTTTCCCTTCTAATTAATTGCACAATAAGGGAGGGAGGGAGGCTTTGAAATCACGCCCAGCGCCATATGAGGCACGAAGGAGGGCGAGCGGCGTAGGTATTACGTAAGTTGGCGCAACTGGCCCCTCGCGGAAACGAATTGACACTATTGTGCCGGTTCCAGCGTCGATCCGAAATTTTGGATGCGAGGTGCGAGTGTGCCGGATGCGAGGCAGCGATTATTCGCGGAAATCGACTTGCCGCACGCGAAAAAAGCAGAGTACGGAGGGGGAGCTGCAGCCCGGTCCCTCTTTCTCTCACAGGAAGCGAGATCTTTCTCGGGCCCGACCCACTTCTCCATCCATCTGGCCGGAGGTAGGGGAACGCGCACGAAATCCGCGTCTCCGGCTCTCTCGCGCGGACCAGCCGGAACTGAAAATAACGCCCGTCCACGAGGGAGAGTCGTGGGCCTGCGAAGGACAGCGCGCCGATTCTTTTTCACGCTCTTGTTGTTGCAGAGAGCTGCTCAAGGATTCGTCACACCGCGCATTTAGAATTATATCATCGCTCTTTATATTCTTTTTTAATACCTCGACAAAAGAACTTTTTCTGTATACAAAACATACAGTGATGGACTGCACAATAAAGATATTTCAAATAAAGTTAGTTGACATTAGCTATTTAGCATGTACATACATGTTCGTAAATGTATGTACAATCTGTCGAACGTTGGCACGTAAATCAAAATTATTCCCATACAGCCAAGCGCTCAAAATGAAAATGAGCCCATGCCGCAGGTCTGCCAAGACTGCTCCCGTCTTTGGGCAGCAATGGCAGCGCGCGCGGTCTGACTTACAATTCGACTGATCCCGAGCCCGAAAGATTGAACGACTGGAGACGCATCGCCGTTCGCATAAAGCACTCGGCCGCGCTCGGAAAATTGAGCGTCCATTGTGCAGGCCGCGATTTGTCGCAGGCGCGAAAGCTGTTACGCAGGCATAGAGCCGAGGAGGTAAACACAGGCGGCGGCGGCGTCTACGTAGAGTTTACGTATTGGTGTACGCGTACTCCGCGTGGCAGCGAGGCGCGAGCGAGCGCCGCGCGCAGGTCACGTCTGACCGGCGTGCCACTTTCACTACTTCGAATTTGGGTCAGCGCAGCCACGACTTCGCTCGGTCGCGCGCGCGAGCCGCGATCAGGGGGCTCCTCTCCTTTTTCGCTCGTTCCTCTCTGCGCCTTTGTTGCCTCTCGCTCTCGGCTTTGTGCGCCTTTTCGATGCACCGCTTCCCTCCTTCGCGTGCACTCTTCCTCGCGGCCATGTGTCGATCAATCGAACAGCCAACTCTCCTCTCCCTCACTCCTTCCCTCGTGGCGACGCGACGCCGGTTATTTTCGCAGCCCTTTTGTTGGCTCGTACAATTCTTGCTTCCTCTCCCCTCGCCGTACTTTCGCTTTTTCACCTCGGCGCCAACATGATCGAAGAGCTCTTTTCTCCCCGTTTACGACAAACTTATTTTGGCCGCCGTGACCAAGAGGAAGATTTTTTTTTCATCTTTGGGCATTCCTTTGTTACGTAGTCAACAGCCGGTGACATAACTGCGTATGATGTTTGTTTATTTGCTTACGTAACGCGCTTGATTTAAATGAGGCTTGATTGGTGCGAGATTCATTGAGCGCGGAGTGAATTTTCATTTCTTTTTAGCTTTATATAGATATATATATGCAGGGGCTTTATTGAAAGGTTCGAGTGCTTACATAATTTATTGACTTTTTCGACCCCAAAGGACATTAATCTTTTTATTAAATTCTTGATATTCTGGATATTTTTAAGAAAGTAGGCGACGTTTGGCGAGACGTTCGGTGATATAACAGCTTGAAGTAAACTCAAAATACAACCATCAAGTTGGCAAGGTGAATGCAAAATGCATATAAGTTCCGCTTTTAATGAGTTCAACGGTCCTTATTTAGATGATATTGATTACAAAGGTACAATAAAATTACACTCTTTACAAATCTACCATGACGCAACTAATCATTGCATTAGCGAACAATCAAACTTTTCAACGTACGTATATATACAAGAGATATGATCAAATTCTTATTACGTGATTGATTATAAGGAAATAAGACGAAGTTTCTCTGATATATTCGTCAAGTAAGCATCTAAATAAATAAAATGAGAAATGATGGGAAAGATGAAATAAAATATGGATAATAAAAGTAAATGTTTAAAGGAAGACAATGTAGATAAGAAAATCGTGAAGCTTAGAAATAATGGTAAAAAAATTACCATACTTTGTCTCGTACAGCAAGCAGGAACTGTGACAAGTCAAAATGTTGCCAGTGAAGTATGTTGATTTTGGGTTTTTACAGTCTGTGGTAGCATTATTACGTGATAGCAGTACTTTGAGAAAACTTTCTTTTCCAGGCTGCCCAATACGTGGTTCGCTTGAATGAAGCCAGGCTGCAGTACAGAAGGAGCGACAGCAGCAAGATAAATCGGACATGAAAGAGTACATGCGCTGCTCCAGGTAAAACATTCAAAGAGATCAGAAATTGACAAATGAAGTTCGAGCTCGGCAATACAAGCGGATCAACAGCGAGAGACTATATCTAATCCACAATATTGATCGCGTCATTATGCGCTCACGGTAATCTTGGGTCCTTGCATACGTGTAGTGCGGCCGCCGCGACTGCGTATATGTATTTACACGGCGCTGAGGAGGCGAGGGCTGCCCTGGCCATTCCGAGAGAGTTTTGCTTGTTCGCTCGCAGCCTCTCTCTTATGTAACGCGTGGCGCGCCTTATCGAGGCGCTGCCTTCCTTGGCCGCAGCGCTTTTTGTGTCGTCTTGCGCCCAGAGAAAAATGCCGCTCCGTTTTGCGAGTTCCGCGAATTTCCGCGCCACGCACTCCGACGGAGGAAGGGACGCGAAGATGGCAAAATACACTGGACTCGTACTGGAAAATCATACCCACTGATTTAACGTGCATAAAACACAAACCTGCTGTAAGGTCAAAGTTGTTTTGCACATATTCTTTTCTTAACAGAACCACATATATAATAAAGTATAAATTTCATTTTATATACTTTTATGCTTTTATGTAAAGTAACTCTGACGTCAATTCAAAACACTGTGAAAGTTAAGTACCAATTAAGATCTGTCGTTCCGCGCCACTTAGTGGACAAAAATCAGCACAACTTTGATTTTTGGCATTAATGTAGCAAAAAATTGTTATCAAATAAATATACATTAGACTGGCCATAGGATAGATGAGGCAATAAAATAAAATTCGTTACGGTGTAAAGCAAATAGTAAAAATAGATCAACTTAGATTTTGTGATAGCTTAGTGCGCGCAACTGATGAAAATAAAGTGTCTGTCTTACGTTTCCCGGCAAAGGTGCCGTCGTGATGATTTATACATGTACTAAGTATCCGAGTGAAGAGGAAGTCGTGATAAAAAAGAATTGAGGTTACCCGGCGAGTGCACACACATACACTTACATCTACTATCTTTTCGGTCAACATACGCATCAAAAAACGTAAACATGGCGAACAGGAAAGCCTTGTTTGCCGAAAGACGTGAAAAGCCGCGCGTTAATTTTTGGACTTTCAGAGCAGGTGGGAAGGAAAAAGAAAAGGGAAACGCGAAGCTTCTGATTACACGCTGGCGGAAGAAACATTTACACATCCTACGGATATTTCTTTATACCATCTGCTCAAATATTGGAAAGAAATTAAACCGAGAAATTGTAGAGACCATTCTAGAATTTGGAATAGTGTACATTAACTATACTGACATTCGAATAACATAATATCACTTACAGGAATTGTATTCTCGAAAATACAATAAAGAATTTCGATTGAATTTCTTACTGGTAAAGACTAAAGCTCACTTTTATTATAAAGATAACACAATATTAATTTTGATAAAGATTACTTAGTTTAAAAATGTAATATTAAATCGTCGTTAGAAATGTGTCTTTTTACTACATAAAACTATAACTCCGCATTAGTGAAACATGTTTTTCGCACAAAGATGCGGTTTGGCTGCAAACCGCCACGAAATCGTCAACAAGGCATCTTCGCTGACATGATTTCCTCGTTAAAGAGCCGCTTGTAGTGCTCGTGCGCCAGGTCATCGGAAATGAACGCCAGAGTAGTGGCACCAAGAGAGAGGCCTCACAGAACACACAGAACACACATATTCCCCTAGCAAAGAAGCCTGGCTCCCGTCATTCTTAGAAACTTAATATTGCACGCGACCTTGGGGCTACTTTCGCTTGTGGATTCGAGCAGCGCCTCTTGCGCGCGTATGCAGCGACGCAGCATCCTGACTCGCGCGCCAACGCTCACCTTCCTAATACGTAATACGTAGATACGCGCACCTATAGCTTCGGGGCTTACGCTGACGTCCTGACTTGAAGTACCGGCATCTCTAGACTTATACAAATCGAGGATCCGTATAACGCCAGAGAAAACTGTGCGAGTAGCTCGATAATCTTCAATTTCAATAATAAAATTTTAAAAAAATTTTTAAACCAATATCACAGTATAGCATCAATTTCCTCCATGTGTAAATAAAATATAGCTAGATTAAAATATCCTAGCTTTATAAATTACCTGTGAGTACGATTGTGATGTTACTTTGAAAGACTCCCTAGCGTGGCTTACGTCTGATCTGTAAAGTCAGCTATACCTATATAAAATTTATGACAAAAGTTGCCAGTAAACACAGGTCAAGACGACAGAATTTCCTTAGCGCTTCTATAATGTTTATAAATAAAATATGATTGAATACCATTCATACTTTCAAGTGTGTTCACACAGAGTTGTATTTAAATTCGGAGCAAAGTTTTTTTTATTAGAATTACCTGACGAGCGTGAAAAAGAAAAATTGATATCATGCCCATCGACGCGGCGATGGAAAAGGCAAAAAAAGGAGCTCCCTTGCGAAATAGGACTTGACTCATAAAGCTATCCTCTGCTGTCGACATTATTCGCGATCATAAAACTATAACGCGAATCGAAGTATGCGCTTAGTGTTTACGAAAGGTAGAGAGCAGAAAGAGAGAGTGTGAGAAAGAGAAGGCGAAAAAAAACGTACGGAAAAGGTTGGAGCGACGATATATATATTTTGTTGGATATATAGCGGCTTATTGAGAGCACAATTTTAGTGCTATACAAGTTGTATAACTATATTTCAAAGAGTTTTATTGCTATCAAATAGGCACAAAAGTAATATTAGATTGAAAGTTAATACACCAACTAAAAAGTTATTGAACAAAACTTAATTTTAAGAGGTTTTTAGATTTGTTAGTTAATACTAAGAAATTCAATTTGAAAAAGATGACATTGAATGAGGTCCAGTATCTTTTTCAAAGTAATTTCTAGATAGAAATATGATATATACGCGCAGGGATAAAATATTAATACAGCATTAATTAAATAAGAATTTTTATGTAAACCTGCTTATAAGGAATTCGTAAAGGAATTTTTTAACCTCCTTTCACGCTAAGTGCCCCAATGAACATTTTATTTTATTGATTCCTCGCTAGGAGTGAGTTGAGTAAAGCCAGGGTAGGGGGATATACCGACCGAAAAAGCTTACTCAGACCGATTCGGTTCGCAAAGCCTGCATTTAAAATATAGAAGAAACAGCAGCAGCAACTTGTAGATGCACGGGGTGCCGCGGACGCTCGGCAGGCGCGCATCCTCGAGGAAGCAGTGCCCTGGCATCAGCGGCCTCCATACAGATAGACGGCGCACACACCGTCGCCGCGGACGAGCGGCGTATAGATTGCGGTTCTCCCATTTACCCAGTTCCTCTCGCTCGCGCTCGCTTGCGCGAGTTATGTAACCAAGTGAAAGTGGCACAGAGTACCGAGAGCGAACGTGCGCGCGTTCGTTCGTTCGCTCGCTCGCTCTCGCACCGCTAGAGACGGACACGCGCGCGCACTCGCGAGCGCCTGCATCTCCGAGAGAGAGAGAGAGAAGGAATCCTGCCACAAGGCTTCTTTCAATTTAACACGACGCCAAACGCGTCCCCCGACGTCGTCGCTTTTCGGCTTCAACAAAATAACTTTCGTAATATTCTTTGGCCACCTTCTGTGCTCGATAGCTATTTTACAAAATTTTTTTTAATAACACAAGTAGGAAGAGCATTGCAGAGCGATAGGGCCCACATGACTATTACTCTTTTCTGACAATGTTTTTCCTTCTGGATTATGCGTAAAGCTTGTTTTGCATTCCTCTGATACTCGCTCTATATCACTGATATTAATTAATACATGCTTCAATATTTATAACGATTAGTGCAGGTGTAGCATAGAACTCACTAGAAGCTCAATTAGCACTGCTTCGTTGAGTAAGGACACAGGGTTGGGAAATGGGGGGCTCACGGGTTGATGCCCGACCTCGGGAAGTTTCTTTCCTTTTTTCATCATTTCGCTTCCAATACCCACCGAGCACTTTGTTTTTATTGCGCTGTATAGTTCTCATTACTCTGCGATAACAGTAACAGAGACTACACGAAATTTCTTCAGTGCTCTAAGGCACTGTTCGTTTCGAATGTAAGAAAGCCAAAGAGAGTTCGGAATGGAGCTTGAAAGCGACGAAAAAGCCAGGCTCAGCTTCAAGTGTAAACAGACGGTGGCGCAACGAGCGGCGCGCGCTGGTCTTTTGCGAGCCGGTCTGGCTTGATCGGTTATCGAGGTGGATGCCGGCTACCGCGCACCGCGCCAGCGGGAAAGGAATTTGCCATTTTGTCGTAAGAACGCAAGAAAAAGGGAAAGGTTGATTACGCGATTAGATATGCATTTTGACCAGCGCGCGGGCCCCTCTCTCTCTCTCTCTCTCTCTCTCTCTCGCTCGCCTACAGTACGAGCTACAGCACAAAAGTGGGTGAAAATCGTAAAGCCGGCAGGCGCCTCCCCGCAGTAGAACGATTCGAATCGAGTCAAGCAGTTACACGCGGTAATAAACTCTTTATTCTAGCTTAAAAAGAAGCAAAGCTATAATAGAAATTGGCTGATTATGGAAATAAAGCTCAACGTACTTTTAAATAGAAAAAATCAGAAAGAAAAGAAGGATCGAAAAAATGAGTGCAAACGACGGAAGTGAGGGAGCGAGCGTCGAGAAAGCCCAGGCAGAAGGCGAGACGGCGGACGAGAGGGAAAAAAGGCATCACATTTGAAATCTATTTAAAGTGAATTCGGAGCGAAAAATCGGTCAGGTCAGAGGCTGACTGCTCGCTTTGCCGGCGGCGGCGCCATGGCTCGAAAGGAAAACCGAGTCACGAAGGCAGTTGAGCTCTCCCGCGGTATAAATATATATATATATATATTGAATGGGCCGCGGAGCTCTCGCGCGCAAACTCGAGTTTCGAGCCCCGGTTATATAACAGCTTAATTACTCTGGCCCATTTTCACGAGGCATTGTCTCGATAAAGGCACTTACTTTCGAACCTCGCGCCGTGTGTTAGTACGTGTACGTATAGCCGCAGTGCATTAGAGGGGCCGTTGCCGTACACTAATCGCGCACTCTGTGCCGCGTGCGCGGACTCTCTCGCGCCCGAGCGAACGCAATTGCACAATACGCTATTTTTTCCACCTCGCTTGTGGGCCCCGGCCACGTTTTTCGATTATCGCTACTCGCTGCGCCTCCCTGCCACGTCCAACCTCCATGGCGGCTTCAAATTTCACCTTTCTTTCGCCGCGAATAAAACTTAAACATTCGGCTTTTCAGCCCGTGAAATTACATTCTCCATCTCTTTATTGAAAAGTAGTTTTCCACATCGGACGCTCAATTAAACGCCCCTCTTCTGTCGAAGCTCTCTTTGTCTAGAGTATGTTTTGAAAGTTTGTGCGTCTCTCTAAAAGCAACCCTAAACAACTCTTAAGTTGTAAAAGCGCGACAAAAGAAGATTCTGTATAAGGTAGAGTCAAAATTACTCTGATAATTATTATGAATCAATCGGTATTACTGTTACTGACAAGCTTAATCAAAAGCAACTTAAGCAACAAATATATTGGACATTAAATTCGTGTCTTACATTTTTTTTAGATATTTTCAGCAATGCTTAGTATCGTCTACTTTTACTTCGAAATCTCTCCATGTAATTATTCCCGGATTCAAAATGTAAGCATAGTCATTTTAAAGATATTTGATTGGTACTTTACAACATTAGAACCAATATTCCTATTTAATATATTTTTCTAAGTTAGCAATATTAATTTAGATTATAATACATGTAGATAATAATATATACAATATATACAATAACGTTAAAAGTAGTTATAATTTTAGATCGGAAACGTTAAATAAACCTTAATCTGAAACAAATTATATTATTATTATTAACAGAAGTAAGCCCAAGTTTGAGATTAAAGCATTTTATTCAAATACTGCAGATAGAAAAAATAAATAATTATATAATAAAAAATACAAAATATAATTTTATACATAGTTATGAATATCGAGAAGCATAACTAAACTATTTATTATGTCTGCACATTATGCGTCTTTTGGCAGCAAAATTGTAAGCAGAATCTGGTATAGTATAATTAACACTAACTGATTGTGAATTAGCTATTGTTTACATACAAAAAGGCAATCAAATAATTGCCAACTTAAACAAGAGCGCGTTCACTGAATCTTAAGAATACACGCAAGATTAAAAGATTATAGAGTAGAAGCTCAAGGTGCATTTTGCGCATTTAAAAGAGGATAAAAAAGAATTTTCATTTTGTTCTCATTTTCACTTAATTTATTGAAGATAATAAATACAGTGAGATAATGAAATATTGTTTAGATTTTTTGCAAATTATTTTCAACGTCATAAATACCTTGTAAGAAATAAGCTAATATAGTACTAAATTTCATTTGAATGCATTTATAAAAAAGATTGAGCAAGAAAATGATATCTTTTATGTTATCTGAATAATACGATGTTATTGGAAAGGTAAAGTGTTCGCAGAACAGAGTACAATACAGAAAGGAAACTTTAGTTGAGCTCTCGCGCATATAAAAGCAGGGAACCGTTAAGAATTTTGAGGAAAGCACGCGTATGGGTCTGATGGCCGCGCCAAAGGAAAGTTGCGTCTTGTCGAAAATCGCGCGTGAGCGCGAGGAAGAGAGACAGAACGAGATTTTTACAACTTCCGCCCACCGGATCCTCTCTCGCGCTTGGATCGCTAAATTATTCAGATAATAATGCTTGCTCGCCTGGTGCGAACGCGTGAATATTAACAATGACCGGCAGTCCGACTCTCACTTTCAAAAGGCTGCCTCGACGACAATTAGAAAGTCGTGTATATAGTCACGGCTGCGCCGCTCCGGGGAGTAAAAAAGCGAGCTTTGACTTTAATAACGCGCGCGAGCGAGCCTACGTGCGCCGTATAGCGCAGAAGGTAGAAGAAGTAGGCTCTTATAAAACTGGTAGGATTTGACGAAAATGAGAGGGAAAAAAAAAACATTTTTGTGACCTAGATACACAGGCGGCGGTGGCGGCGCCGGCTTTCCACTGGATTCCGCGCGAGGAAACAATACGAGCCCGGTTACACGCTCGAAAATTTCGTGCCCGCGCGCTTATGTAAGATGCCGCGAGAGTGACAATTCGTCACGTGCCGAGTTTCTTGCCGCTTTAATTGCTTACTAAATTTCGACTCATTCCCCTAATATTTATACAACTTTTACCCAAATCTTTAATTCTGTCTAATGAACCTTACTATACTAAAATCTTCAGCTGTATAATGTAATAATCAATGAGACTCTGCAATTCAAAGAACTCATTTCAGTCGCCATTCTTATTTTTAATCAAATTTATATTCTTACTGTTTCACGATTATTATATTTTACCTTATTTCAGCCAATGAACCCGTATTTCTTATAGAGAAATTAATTTTTCTCATAGATTATTTTGTTGAAACTTTTCCTGGGAACAAATAAGTGACTTCTTCGGCGGGTTGAACGTTAGGATTCGTATATATGAGAAAATCCATGGAACCTTTAACTATTGCGAATCTCTTTTTTAAGTGATTTATTGCTGCAGCTATTAGCGCAGCATCCCAAGCACATAAACGAGACAAAGTGTAAAATCTTCAATTTTTACGTAGAAACCCAGTCCTCCAACCCATAGTGGGCCATGCATGCTCAAGTCTGGGGATGTAAAAAACTGTCGAAAAACACCCTGTTCCGTTTATGTGCTTCGGATGCTGCGCTAATATCAGCAATAAATCACTTTAAAAAAATACACAATAGTTAAAGAGTACATTTGAAAAAAATCATCAAAAGTTAGACTTTTTAAAAAAATATTTCAAAATTATTTGACTTATCTCAAAATTCTGGGCTGATCGATCGCAATTTAGTTAATATTTAGGTTAAACAGTTCAAAATACATAGGAATACTAGGGCGGACATCAGTCTGACCTGTCGGACAACCTAATTATTTTTTCTGTTCCTGGGTATAGACAATATAAAATGCTTTCTATACATATATGTTAGTAATATACATATACAAACACATTCGCCCAGCAAAAATATATGTAGGCGCATGCACATGTATATATCATAAAATCAACGCGAACAATCTATTTACGCGTCCTCAAAAGGGGGTAAAAATTAAAAAAAAGCCACATCCTCCGGGCCCTGTTTTTTTGACTCTTTCTACCACGTAATATGGGAGAAAAATCATATCTTATCATTAAAAAAGCCTTAGTCACACCCTTCTATCAATGAGAAATTTTGTAAAAAAAATTTAAAAAAGCCTTTCTTTTATCTTTTACAAATTTGCAAAAAAAAAATAAAATAAAACTCGAGAAGATCAGCTTTTATTTGCTTTTTTAAAAATTAATAAAAGTTGATTCCTTTATGAGTTCTGACTGTTCAAAAATTGAGTGCACTAAAATCGTACAAATCGTCATCCGGAGCTTTCAGAGTGATTATAATTGCACGTGATTTTTCTTCTATATTATGTGGTACAAAGAGTAGGAAAAAAGTAACTCCGGAAGGTGTACCTTGACAACAAAAATTTACCTACTTTTTGGGACGCGTAAATGAATTTTTCGCGTAGATTTGCTATATAAGTGTTGCTATTACTTGTATGAGTTTAAAAATTAAAGTTTAATTTCAAAGTCAGGATTTAATAATAAATTTTCATGAGTATAAGACTGTGTACCATAACTATGATAGATATAAAGATATAAAGATACAAAATACATATTTTAGTTTTAACGTGATAGGTGACATGGGATAATTGACTCGTTCGATTGGAGATGGGATCAGTTCTATATCGGTTTTTAAAAGTTTTAAAATATTGATCTGATATTTCCAGAGTGATAGAATGTGATTCTTAACGGAAGCTATTAATTTCTTGGTTTTGAATATATATTTTTCGAAAACTATGTGATTAGGTCGTTAATTAAGCATATGTTATTGAATAGCATTTCAAAAGAGCATTCATTACAATAGCTAGTTATATATTGCGTCGATTTTTCACTGAAGATTCTTTCACAAGGCCGCTTAATATGGATATTGTATTATTTGATGAAAAATTGGTATACTAATGCTAGACAATAGTATTGTGCCGATTTCTCCAGAAATATTTTATTAACGCTAAAAAATGTTTGGTCCATGAAAAAAGAAAGAAGCCAAGAGATAAAAATAAAAAGTTTGTCATCGCATCCTTGTTCAGAAAAGACGCTTCGCGGCACAGGCGGGTCCCTGGTATATAGCATGGCTGACATCAATTGACTCACGAAAACCACGAGAAATCGTCTTTAGGAACCGGACGCGCCGAATCCCAACGATACGACGTCTCTTTGTCACTTCCCGTTGGTCGGATTACGAATTTCTTATCGATTCTAGTCATTTGTAGCTGGGATATAAGTATATCATCGACACTCGTAGCTGCGATTATTTCTAGGAACATTTTCAATTATACTTGATGCATAAAGAACTTTCTGCTTCTAACGTCGCACACGCAAATTATTTTACTTCGGGCACGCTCCAGTATTCTCGCACTCTCAAAAAAGCTATATACCCTGTTAAACAAAAAGACATTTAATTCCATATATGTAATCGAAACAGACTTGTATAGAAATCTTCTGTTCAAAAGATTTACCTCACATTCGACTTTTGACTCAATGCTGTAAAGCTCTTTCGGTGCTTTTGATTTTTATACGAATGGTAATGTGTAATGTTTAATTGAGCTCG
The DNA here is from genome assembly GCA_030522985.1 of Torymus sinensis. Lineage (NCBI taxonomy): Eukaryota > Metazoa > Arthropoda > Insecta > Hymenoptera > Torymidae > Torymus > Torymus sinensis. Next base: position 16,556 of record JAPYZP010000312.1, on the reverse strand, counting down.
CGGGCTTCGGCACAATTAGCATCGATACTTATCCAAGCGGGTGTCTTCTGCGCATATATATATATATACATGAAACCGCTGAATAAGTTGAGCTAAAGCATTATTGCGAAATGTATATTGCAGCGAAAACGGCGTGATTGACGTTGCGCCTGTCGAGAGTTAAGCGCTCCACGCGATGTGTGTGTCGGGGTTTATTTATTTTTCAGCTTCGCGCGCTCTTTCGCTCTTCTTATTTACTAGGATGTGTCTGAACGTCTACGTGTAAATGTCAATTACCGAATAGGACGGGAGTATATCGCTCTTTTCGCGGTAATTTTCTTACGTAAAAGAGATCGTCTCGGCTGATCTTTAAATATATGAATTTTCGTGGGCCCTTTTACTTATAATTGGATAGTCATAGTTTTATCCAACACAAAACTATATTAAGTCAAGATTCTTTGTACTCTTATTGGAAAATATTTCTAAAAAGAAAATATTAGAAATGTTTGCTCATAAAAAAGTGCAAAGCCAGATAAATCCGAGTAGAGTGTTAAACGAGTCAATCTATAAGGACAAAGGGAGATCGGCGAATGGAGTGAGGCGGCGTACCTTTGGCGTTTCGGTAAAAGCTTAATTACAGTGTAGGAGAGAAGAAAGAGCGAGCTAGCGAAAGAGAAACGAAGGAGGGAGCGAGGTGGGCTGTTATTTAATGATTTTAGCGAAACAGCGCGCGCGCGCGGCACACCGGGCATTATACAATCCGGCCTAGATCCTGAGTCACGGAGAGCAAGGCGTCACGGATCGTGAGCATTCGCCCGATCGCGGCCTGCGCTGAGCTGCAGAGCGCGCGCCTCTCTGCCGGTGCTGCTGCTGCTGCTGCTGCTGCTGCGGTTTAGAAGGTGGATTGACAACGTTGCCCACTCTAGTGGAACGTCGCGCTGTGCCACGCCGGCTCGCTTTCGACTCCCGAACTTGTACATGCTATTTAGGAAATATTCTGCCACAGCAAAGAGGAAAAGAGCGCAATTTAATGTAGAATTAGTATTCATTCGCGCAAAAACGGCTAACCTAATGAAGCGGCGAGGCCCGCTAATCAAGCCGTAATCTAGAAAGTGAAAACAATCGACAAAGCAGAAGCGGAAGTCCGCGGCGCTGTAAAAGCATCAAAGGTTAAAATGAAAAAAACCTTTCCCCGCCACGCACACATATTTTCACTTCTAACGCGAGCGGGCGTCGCTCAGTTTCTAAATTCAAATTAAAATTCAGCGGACGGCCGTTCCCGAACAAGACGGCGCACGGCTCCGAGCGCGTCAATAAGGCGGCGCGACAAGCCAAGCCAGCGCCTTGTGTAAGTACACACACGTCAAGTCGCTCGCTTGCGCGCGGGCAAGTTTTCTCTTTCGGCGGATGGCCGCTCGGCGAGCTAAGGGCATGCCGTGACTGCCGAAAAGCCAGCCGCCCGGGCGTTTTCACTAGGAAGTGAAACTCGAGAGAGCGGGCCTGGCGAAAAAGAGGCGCTCGTCTCCTAAAAGCGACTCCTCTCCCGCTCTCTGCCTGCTCGGCCGAGCCTCTCTGGAAAGTATTTGGAAAGTTGCGCCGGCCGGAGAGGCCCGCGTTGTTTCCGGCCCTTATACACGCACACGCACGTCTCTCTCTCCGGAGCGCGGGCCTTGAGAGGAGAGGCAAACGGCGCATTTCACATTCTAATGCCCGCGAAGCCTGCCTCTCGTATTATCTCGGATCTCTCGCAGACTTGGCCCGGCCAGTAGTCAAACGGACCGAGCCGAGGGGCAGGCTTGGATCGAAAGTTATTGGAGGCCGGGGAAGTGAAATTATTGCGCGCACGCGTACGCCGCGGCCGAAAAATCGAAAGTTGCCGAGCGTAGACAAAGCGCCCGCTTTATGTGGCCGTGGGAGGAAGATGGCTTGTCGCTCCAACTCGCGACTAATACATTAGCCCCCCTTTTCTCAATATCATCGCTTAAACTCGCTTGCACTCATTTTCAAATCCTAATTGCCAATATGGATATATTAATTTCTTCAAAATGAT
>JAPYZP010000312.1:0-14522 GCA_030522985.1 Torymus sinensis | reverse complement strand
GCAAACAGAACAACTAGCTCGCGATGCGCTCGACTATTTCGTGGCTTCGTGAATTTGGGTCCCGCTCGTCACTTATTTTTTCACGCTTCATTATTTAATTCTCATGTATTTATTTTTAGTACTTCTCCTTTAACAGAAAACAGTCGTATATGTTCTCTGAGGAATGTTCAAACATGTTGAACAAAATGGAAAGTGGAGGTTGAAAAGAAAGTGAAATCTTAATTGGTAGACGTTATGTTGTATATCGGGAATGTCATGTAGGATTCAAGTCATCATAATTTGTGTTGACTTAATTAGAGTTCATTTATGTATGGTAATATATATTGAATGTTATTATTTTTTCTGGTCTTGAAAATTCCAAACATCAGAGGAATTGTCTTAGAAGTGAGAATATTAGCAAGAAGAATACTCTTTAGTTTCAGTTCATGTAATTACGATACGGCTATATTGTTCCAAGTATTAAAAATAACGCATCATTTTACGATTCGTTAAAATTACAAAATCGGATTAAGACCTCGAGCTCATAAGTCGTTGGCGGGGCAAAATGTTGAAATCGGCTAGTTAGACACTTAAAACAATTTGAGGGAAGATTTTCTCTTTTCCAGCAGCGAGTCAGGAAAAATGCTCGCCGCCGAGTTGAGTCGATAAGCATCTTTCCGCGGCAAAGGACGCTAACTCGCGCGCACATACGAGCATTTCTGAAAACGAAAGTCCAAAGTTACGAAATTCACGTACTCGCACAGGTACAGAAAGGGGGGGGGGGGGGGGGGGAGGCAAATGGGAAAACAGAGTCGCGGAGTCACACGAAATTATAATAAACGTTTCACACGAAATGAGGATGGCGACGGTGGCTGCACAGCACGCGACGAGTGTTATGTGCCGGTCACGAGATCGCGCCGTCTCTCGCGGAAGAACTTGAGAAAAACAGACAGACGTTTGAAATTCAAATCCTCGGGCTCGCCTACTATTTCAATCTTGTCCTACTCTTGTGGTTTAAAATTCGCCGTACACGGGGGTTGGGACGCCTTTTGGCTGAAATCGCACCATCTACGCTCCCGCCACGCTCCGCTCTAGACTCGCTATCAAGATCGAATAAGTTGGAGAAAAATCTATTTCGCTTCTAATTTTGGAATTGCAATTATATGCGGAAGATCGTGAATACTACCCAAGAAAAGTTCTTTAGAAGAAGTTAGAGATGCCATAATAAAAGTCACCATGTGTCATGGTGATTGATTTCTAATTTTTCTGAAAGTAAATATTTAGAACTAGGCTAAAAATGTAGGTAAACATGCAAATAAATTCAGGAATTAAGCTTTCAGAAACCGCAAAACTTAAATTCCCAAGGGCTAGAATTCAAGTTCTTTATAAATCACATGACTGAACCAAACCTCAAAATATTTATTTTTCAATAGGAGAAAGATAAAAAATTCGGAATAGTGGTAGACTAGAGAAAGAGAATAAAAAGAGAATAGAAAAAAACTTTTTTTACAAAAATTACAAAAAAAAAACGAAAAATCGATCTTTTTTGATGATTTTTGAGTTTTTTCCAATCGATCTAGAAAAAGGTCACTTACTATTATTGCCAAATTTTTACAGCTTTTTCATTATAAAAAAAGCTTTAATTCAAGCCCTAGTATATCAATGTGCCGTGAAAAATAGCCCAGACATGAAAGTTTTTATTATCTAAATCTTCATGGAAACTTTTTACTTCTTTAGTTTTGGAAAATAAAAACTGTTATATCTAAGCTATTTTTCATGGCACATTGATATATCAGGTAGGTTTGCCCGATACTGTATCGATAAATGAAAATTTCTATACATCGCTTAATCAATATCGATATTTTGTATCGATATTTCACATAGTCTTTTATACATATTTTATAGCAATGTGTGACCTAAGACCGTGCTTAGGTCACGCCTATCCGTGACCAAAGTAGTACTTTTTTGCATCGTGTTGATCACACTCGCTACGCTCGTGCGCAAACCTCACGGTGCAAAAAAGGACTACTTAGGGCACGGATAGGCGTGACACCGGGCTTACGTAGACAGTGCTATATAAAGATTCGCTCAGGCCCTAACTTCACGCTGTGCAAAAAAGTGCTGCTTAAGTCACACGTATCGTAATGTACTATTACATTCTAATGTATCTAATGTAAAAAATGTCGATACAAAATATCAATATTGATCAAGCGATGTATAGAAATTTTCATTTATCGATACAGTATCGGGCAACTCTAATACCATGGCTCAAATTAAAGCATTTGTTATAAAGAAAAAGCTGTAAAAATTTGGCAGTGATAGTAAGTGATCTTTTTTTTCTATGTCGATTGAAAAAACACATAAAAATCACCAAAATTTACCGTTTTTTCGTTCTTTTCGTAATTTTTCGTTAAAAAAGTCTTCTTCAACTATTATTCATAATTTTTTTATTCCTCTATCGAAAATGAACAGTTTGAATTTTGGTTCACTCGTGTATCTTATAAATAACTTGAGTTATTATAGCCTTTTGAATCTGATATTTAGTAGTTTCCAAAAAGTTAAAAGTTCCTGAGATTTGCTCATATTATGTATTTTTATTATTTTTCAATTTATTGGTTTATATTGTATCCCACCTCCTAAGCCTATTAAGTGCCATAAGTGATATAACATTTACAAGTTTTTACAATCAATCAGGATCTGATCAGAGCTATTTAAGGTTACCTCAGCCACTACATATCAGAACATAATTAGGGCTATTTCGGGATGTTTTTTTTTATTTTTACAACAGAGAAAGTTAAGATCTTATAGAGTCCTATTGTTTACGGAAGCTGTTGTGCAACTTATACGCGTTGTGCATCGCTAAGCGATAGGGGTTTCCAAAATGTGAACTTTTGTGGGCAAGTATACCTACGTACATGTCGATGTATGTCGGTAGCGAAACCTCAAAATAGATACACATATGTGGGAATAAAGTAACATAATAGTCTAATTTTATACGTTTATGGTGAATTTGGTTAAAACTAACAAAACCCTAACACATAAGTACAAAATAACTTTTCAAGTCTATAAACTAGCCACAGTGGAGTCGAGAATAAAGTACTGTATCTAACGCGGGAGTAAAGTCGATCATTCCCTTGGGGGTTCACTGCCCTCGCTTCTTCGACTATTATTCCCTCTCTCGCGGGTATAAACAATTTTATTCGCTGTTTGGCGAGAAAAAATAATTTAAAAAAACGTGACTAAAGTAGAGTTTTACTCCCTCTTTTACTATATTTTCACAAAAAGTGGCCACGGTCAAGTGTGGAATAAAATACTATGTGTAACATGGAACGAAAGTAGATTTTTCTCTCTGGTTATTACTACTAGCCGAGCCCACACTCGTGAAGGACCTTGTCCGTCTGGCAGTAAACTTACCCGCGGGAAAAATCTGCTACTTCCGCCTTTTGCGGGAATAAAGTTTTATTTCTATCTCAACAAAAATGGCCAGCTTTTTCCTTGAAAAGCGGGACAAAAGTTAGATTTATTTCACTCTTTTAACTAATTTTACTTAAAACGCGACAAATGCGGAGATTCGCATAACCCACTATATTCATGAGTGCAATATACGATTTATTAACACAACTATCGTAAAATTCGTACTCATTCCCCACTGAAAAGGGAAAATGCGAGCCGAAGACTAGGGCACATGTGCGTGCGCTGGGAACTAGAGTGAGGGTAGGGAATGAACGTAGCACTTTTTTCCCGCCTCGGCGGGACTTTACAATAAGGTGTCTTAAACAAAATATTACGTTTACGATGAATTTGGTTAAAAGACATAAAATTATAAAACATAAATACAAAATAACCTTTCAAGTCTACAAAGTGGCAACAAAGGAACTGGGAATAAAGTACTATATATATGTATAATGTAATACCGGATTAAAGTCGATCATTCCTTTGGGTGATCATTCCCGCGGGAATTATCTGCCACATTAGTCCCTTGTTATGTAAGGTACATTGCCTATTTTTCGGCGGCTACAACGAAATGTAAATTATAAAAGTCGTAACAAACTGCCAACAGTGATGCCACTCCAGTCGCCACCGATTGTGCCACTACCAGTTTCGTGCATTCAAAAATTAGTCTCGCATAATGCCTCTTTTCCAAGTCGTAAAATGGTCATAGTTGAGTCGGGAATAAAGTTCTAAATGCAACATGAGAGTAAATCCCCGGAAATAATCGTCGACTTTACCCCCTTGTTGCTCACTGTATATACTATTTTATCTTGAGTTATTGAATCTATAACTAATTTACATTTGGAAATTTCTTTCTCGTAAAGCTTATGCGCCTACTATTGGACAGCAATTGGTCCTCACCAGTTTAACGGTTTAATTCAATTGAAAATGAGATTTTATATTTTAATGTAATATTTACGTATAAGTACATGATCAGTGTTAAAGGAGTTGATTGCTTTTAATGACAGATTTAAGTTACTATACAAAAATTAAATTTTAAGCATCAGATAGAGTTAGATGACCTTAGTTGTTCCCTTTATACGGACCTGTTATAATTATTTACTAGGAATATTATTAAATTTACAAAACGACGTGCTAACACTGTTATACGTTAGGATCGGGCGCGCCACTTGCGGCGATCTCCTGAACTTGAAAAATGCGCACTGCTTATACAGAAATTCAGCAGAAATAAAAATATTATTCTTGTGAAATATATTTAATTATTTGGATTTTTTATTTCACACCACAATCATTTTTTCAAGTAACGTTTATAATTATTTCTGTGTTTATGATAAATTTTATTAAAATTTATTCCTTAGGAATATAATAAAATTTCTTATAATCATAGGAAAACAGTTACTTATTTAAGTCAATGTTTTCTCACTGCTATAACATTTCTCTTTGTGAAGGTATTTGTCTCGTTTTGTGTATATTCGCGAACCTATTTGTGTTTACCATACAATTGATATGTAAAGTACACAAATAGGTCCAGATGCGCAAACACAGAGTAGCATTATAGCTAAGTTTTTTAGATAATGCCCACCATGCTTGAAACGTAAATTGCTCGCAGCTAGCTCTACAATCCCTCGGTTTATTTATTCAGAAGACGTGTATGAGATAATAAAAATCCTGAGAATAAAATGAACATTTAGTGCAATCAATGAAAAACGTTCGACCACGAGTTTAGTCCATATGACATGCTTTCCGTGTTATAAGACAATTATAAGAGATAGCCCGCATCCAGAGCGCGATTGGCCGGGTCGCGATTGGCAGCGGAGAGTTCCACTTGGGCAGCAATAATTTTCCTATCACAGATGATGTCTAGGCATCGCAGGCGCGAGCGCGCGACAACATCATCGCGAGTAAGTATGTAGGTAGGTATCAGCGCGCTACATAACGTAACTCTGAAACGCAGGCGTGACCCGTCACGCCGGCGCGCAGCCGCGAGTTGGATAACTTCTGGCGCGCTCACTGCGGGCAAAAGGAAAAGTGGCTAACCTACAAACCTCCGCGGCCGCGCGCAAAACCATCGCTCGCGCTGGCTGCTGCTAGCAGCAACATCACACGCGTAGGCCGCCGCAGCACGCCGGAGTTTTTCTTGATCCCCCTCTAGGAGGCCCCTTTTCCTTTCCTTTTCCTCTCGGCGCCAGTTGCGCCCGCAGCTCGCGGCTCGTTCTCCACCAACTTAAGCCGCGGGGATTTTACCATGGCGCTGGTGACCGCATCGCTCTGCCTGCGCGGCCGGGAATTATGTCTACTTCATTTTAATTATTCTGCATTCTATCTCCCATTTAACTGCCTCTCATTTTATGGGAATATGCGGCAATTCCTTTAATCGCCCTATGGAATAAATCCAGATTTTCAACAAGAGTAGATTTTTCAATGATGAAAAGTATTTTCAATACTGTTTTCTCCCTTGTGTTGTGGCAACTTGCAGTACACACAGAGATAAATCCATTGCGAAACCTGTTCCGTAGGACTAATCCTATATGGAAAAAGGTTGCCGATGACGTGAGCGCGCGAATGAGGAAGCGTAACGGGAAGATGCGCCACCTCACGCCGAGAGATCTTACACTTTTTTCTGAACATCTGCAAATGTCGACTAAGGCTTTTAAGCTGAACCTTAACAATATTATTATTTTGAATTCTTTTATCAAATTTATATTTTTTCAACAGGAAAGTAAAAACGCAGTGAAAATAATTGATTATGTAGTTAAGCCATAGAATATTAAGTGAGTATGTGTAGGGGGAGACCGGGGCTAGTTGGCATGCGGGGCAGGTTGGAAAAATGAAAATAACTCGTGATTGGAGTAATAAACGTCGAAGCTGTTGATGCGTCAGTAACGGAAAATAAAATAAAGAATATTTGTTTTAATTTTCAGTTGAAAAACATGCGTTTCGGAAATACGCAAGTTTTGAGTTATTCCTCAATCTTTGACTTTTTAAAATATATGTAATTCTTTGAAACATTTTGTTCATCTGTTTTTTCTTAACGTAGGGCAAAATAATTGCATTTTTACAATTCTACCGCTTCTTTTTTTTTTATTTTTCAATTTTTTAATATTATTAAGATAATTAATTTTCAAATTAGTGTTCGTTTGGGGCATGATAGCTGACCTATTGATGTGTTAATACCTATGTTAATACCTAATTAAGACATTATTTTTTATGTATAAAAGTTCTTGAATGTTGCCACAGAAAATTTAAGGAAGTCTAATAAAACCTCCATTTATACATTTTGGGTAACATATAGTTTTTAGCTGATTATAGCTTTTTTTTGTTCTGTGTCACATTTTCATACGCGATTCTTTTAGATATTATAATGATATCGTTATTTACTCAAAGATTTATTATCAGTGAACCTATCACAGGTACGTGGCCAACTTACCCCGCTTATGGGGCAAGTTGACCGAAAATTGTTCAATTCGAAACTTGTTTCTACCTTTTTCTGTGATCAATTTACAAATTTGAAAAAAATCATGAAGATGCTCTAGGTATATCAAGTACTTTCATGAACTAAAATAGTTCTGTTAATTTACTAATACTATTTTGGAGAAAAAAATAAAATGTGGGAAGTCGGCCATATACCTATCTTTTACTTTTCGTTGATTTTAGCTTGTAATACATGCTGCAAAGTATGTTGAATTTTAAATGAAACTAGCAATAAGCACTGAAAAAGGTGATGCCTGCATAATAATTTGTTCTTGGGTCCTATAGCAATAATACGCCGTGACGATAAAAGGCGAGTCATTAGTTGACACAAAACGATTACTAGTCGAAAAAAGTGCATTTCGTCATCGAGACGCCAGGACACGTAACTCCCTAATCTAAAATCTCAAACTCACTTTTATCGAGGCACCTAGATTTTCGTGTATAACCTGCCCACATTGACACTTTTTCCTCTCCTACGTCTATGTATATATGTATGCGTGAAGCCCACGTTCACTTTCCTCGTCCCGCTGAAAAAAGTCGATGGAACACACATAAATCCACACGTAACAGCTGCGCATTTGAATAAAAAGCTAATAGAACATAATAAGTCGCGCTCGCTCGGCTCGTAGTTATATTATACATTCTCGATAAAAGACAGCCGCGCGCGCGTGCGCGCGTAATATAAAGCCATTAACGCGCTCTCGCGGGCGTAATGAAAGGGAACCTTTTACGTAACTTTCTCTCGGCCGCCGCGATCCAAATACGCCTCGCGCATCCTCCATCCGGATTTATTTGCGCGCTTGCATCTGAGACCCAATGACACACATTTCGCGCGCCAACGGGATAACGCGCGCACGGCGAAAGTGACGCTGAACACGTATACACTTTTGATTCGGCCCAAGTGGGAGTAACTGGTTTTAGAGGCAAAATTCAATATTCGATGACAATCTATACTTTATCTATACTTAGACTTGACTGCGTTTTTCACCATGCTTTTCGCTTTTATCTACATGTCTTATGTGTACGTTAAGCAATAATGAAAAAGTATTCCGCAGAGATTAATCTATATTTACAGGTTGTGCTACATATTCGTGAGAATATTTACGACCCCAAAATGTCAAGCAAAAGTAAAATGCAAAATTTTTATTTTTAAATTCTTGTGATAATAAATGTAGCTGTATGAATTCGGAAATTCTGGTTTTACTAAATAATAATTTGGAGGTCGATTGCAGTGGAAAATTATCAAGAACAAATTTGTTATAAATGTAGTCAAACAAAAATTGCCTGATAAGCATCACAATGTTTGGTACTACCTGTTATGATTAAAGTGTACATATTTTTGTTTTCTTTTTCTTTTTCAAAATATGCTTATTGAGGTCAGAACGACACCCAATAAATCGTTACACGAAAATTACCATTAATTGATAATGCATGATTAATTACTTTACTAAGTAAATAATTACAACTACTTTCCAATAAATTCAATAGTAAATACGGAAAGGTTTATTGAACAAAATATTATTTAGCATTCCAATAAAGATGTAGCAGTATCGAAGAACGCTTTATTATCGAATTAGCAAGTTTCACGAGATGTTGATAATTGATTCTTTTGTAAATAATAATAATGTGTATAGGAAGAAGGTGCTGACTCAGAAGACGCAGACATTCATATAGCCAATAATTCTTAAATGATTGTCCAGAAAGGTTCAATTTTGGTGACCATGTACCAAATGGGAAAGATGTTTATGAGGATGAGGTTTTAATAGCAGATAATGCCAATATAAACTGCGATAAGATGAAGCGAAATTTGAAAGTTTGAATTCATAAGATATAAATAAACCGGCGGCGGGCAGCGAAATGATTAGCGCATTACAAGCTCGATCTGCAGCCGAAGAAGCGCGTGCAGATCCATTTGGCCCGCGGCCTATGGCGGCGGTCGCGTCCTCCGCGTGTCAACCGGTTCCGCGCTCCCGCGAGCGAAAAATTGCCAGTCATAGGAAATTCCGTGTGCGAAGTCGAAAGTGATATATCATATGCCCCTTCCCCGCTGGCTAAGGACGCCGGTATGGCGAACTTTCTTCTCGCTCGCGCTTGCCTTTCTCCTTCCGTCTTGTCTGCAGGCCGCCGCGCGAATCCGCGATAAGTGTGTCAGTGGGCCTCGCCGAGTTGTTATGTCAATCGCGACTAGTGCGCGAGCGAGCGAGTCAGCAAAAGTGAGAGAGATAAAAGAAGAAAAGAGATTCACTTTCGTCGGTGCGATTCCCGCTCTATGCCAAATGAGATCGAGCCTTTTCCTGCAGTTGGCGCGCGCCGAGCCCAGCGCTGGACCCATCCAAAACGTGTAAATTGAATTTCTCTTTATGAAAAAGCGGATGAACAAAGTGCCCAAATGTATTTATGAGGACTAACGGAAGCGCAGAGAAATGTTGTAGCTGTAGGTGCGGTGACAGGGAAAAAAGTCAGGCCCGGCCCATAGACCGAATTAGACAATTGATTCGTCTATGGGCAATTTCTCTTTCTTTCTCCTCGTTTTTTCCGGCCAAAAGCCGCGCGAGAGAGTCAGCCGTATATTTTTCGCTCGCACACAATAGAAGCGCGTACGCCCGCTCGCGGACAATTAAGCGCGCGCGCCGCGTAGCCCCGAAAAAAGAGGCGATAGTATCGGGCGACTCGACTCGGCGCCTCTCTCGAAAAAAACGAAAGTTCGCCCGCGTCCTATGCGTATTCCGCCGGCGTGCGGCGCGAGTTTCACCCGCGAGCAAACGTGCGAGAATAAACCTTCGTCGGCTTCTACCGGATTCACCGCCGCTGGATTTCACCGAATTTTCGGCCAGCGGGGAGGGGGCCACTGATTAAATCGCCCGAGATGCTATCGCTTTGATTAACGAGCGGAGCGCGCGCGCATATACTTTCGACTTGTTTGCCGAATTGTTGCGGGAAAGAGAGGAGATCTCACAGAGTTTTGGCCAAATCTGCTGAAATTTTCCGCGGCCGCTATTTCGGTCTTACCGGAACCGGCATGTATCTACTGCAGCAGCCTTTTCAAAATAATCTTTCGTCTTTCTTATAGTACAATATTTAGTCCTATCTGGTGATGCAACGAAATGGAGGAGCATAAGAGCTAGTGAAATGGAGGCTTAAAGTAAGAGCGGTTCGAAATGAGCGAAGACAATGTTGGTACGAGAAGTGCAACGCTCCCGCAATTACGCGCGAAAATCCGCGCGCCGTCGTAATAGCTCGCGAGAGAGGCGATCGCCGGATCGTCGCGCTGCGCACGACAGACGGACAGCCAGACAGACAGACAGACAGACAGACAAATCGCGCACAAAGCCATCATATAGCACAGCTGCAGCGAGTCTCCATGGCGCTGCAGAATATATATACACGAGAGCGCGCGCGGCTGCCACGGGCTATGGGCTACGTAGTCGCCGAGCGCTGAAAAAGTGAAACTCGCGGCTCGGCTGCGCGTGTAACCTAGAAATGGCTAAGCGGTGCTCAACTCGGCTCGCCTTCCTCTCTTTTCACTCGGCGCGGCGCGTTACTGCACGACGTAATCGCTACTTTTACTGCCTTTGCCCGCTCGCGGCCCGCGCGTATCCTCCCCGTTTCTTTTCATTCTTTTCTTTTTTTTCATTCTCTCGCCTTCTTTTTCTTTTTTGCCATTTTCGTGACTATTATGCTCCGACTGGCTTTGCACAACGACCACGACTCGTCCTCTTACGTAATTTACGCAATTTGTTTTTTCAATTTGAATGCGTACGCACACTGCGTTTCGTGGTCGTTTTCTTTCCTTTTTCCCGTCCCTTTCGCTAGGCAGCACGCACACACACACACACACACACACACACAACGCACGCGAGGCGCGAATTTTTGCTCAACTACGTCATGCGGCACTGGGATTTGTATGGAGAGACTGCCGACTCAATGGGGCGCACTACTGCAGAGGTTTCGTCTGCGAGATGTTTGGTTGGATTGCGCGAATGTGTATATATACATTGCTAAGGGGACCGCTTACTTTAGACAACGCGATTTTCTCAAAGCTCCGGCAGACAATGTGTGTACAAGAACGTGCTCTTAGTTAATTGGAAGAAGAAATTCGGTCATTTTTCCAAAGCCAAACTTGTACTCGACAAAAGCGATATTCTTACGAGTTGGAAATTGTCTAATAGCCGAGGTATATCGTTAATCCCATCAATCAACGGGGAATTTCGTTGGATATTTGATCGGCAGCGGGACATTAGAGAGGCGCCCCCGGGTCTACTTTCTATAAAATTCGAGCGCCCGTCCCGGACACTTATTCGTCTGATTTTCACTTTTAACTTTCGTAGATAAACCGTGTCTGCGGGTACATATTTAACTTTTGACTCGTTTTGGCCCGCTTGGCATTTCAAGTGCGTCGTCATATGAGGCTAGAACCAGCTAGTGAAAAGTCCTAGTCGAAAATTGTAGGCTCTTTGATTTGATCGGTGTCAACTTTGAGTTTTATTCGAAGAAAGGAAGCAAGCACGTGAGGTCAGAGCAAAGCTGCGGCGCGCGTTTCCGGTTGAGAGCCCCTTGCTCGGTACTTGTACGCTCTCCGCTCCTCTAAGCATAACGCGCGTGCAGGGAGATACGAAAGGAGCGACGGCGACGGCCGAAGCGCGAATAAGAGAGAGAGAGAGAGAGAGAGAAAGAGAGAGAGATGCGGAGCCGACGCTGCGGGATATTATATACTACTTAGTGAAAGTAGCGAACGGCGACTGCAGCGCCAAGGACCAAGGCCGGCCGCTTATACAACTGTACAATAAAAGCAGCGAGAGTGTGCCTACGTGTGTGTATATATAGCGACGCCACCGCGCCGATCGACTGTGCCGTAACAGCAATTACCCTCTCGCTCTCGCACTCTCTTGCTCTTTCTATACGCGTGTAATACGTCACGCGCGAGCCTATACTTACATATATGCCGCTGCAATCTCGCGCACTCGGAAGCTTCCCGGCGCTCGCGATCCTTTTCTCCGCTTCTTGCAACACTTTTTTCCGATTCGCCATCATTTACGCTCGCTCTGCTATAAACTTATATATGAATTTCCGCCCGCGCTGTGTAATATATATATATATACGCACGGATAAAGCCTTTGTGCGAAAAATTTAGGTCAACCCCAAGTTGTTATGATGAATTTGTAAAGGCTCGATACTCCGCGGCACGGCGGCGCGCTTCGCTAGACTAGAAAGTGAATCGTAGGCGGCAGTTGACCCAAAATAAAGCAGAAGATGGATGAACGCCGTATCTTCTTATGCTGATGCTATCTGCAGCCGTCGCGTGATGCTGTTATCACGTTGTACTGCATAAAAAGGTACACCGATGTTGAAATCCACACAAATATCTCATTTATTTTCTCTCTTAAATTTAAATAAACGACTGGGCTCAAATGGAGTCTTAGCAACATTCATTATTTATACGTGTCTGAGAATGGAAAAAGGAACATTTTTCTCCTAACATTGTAAAATTATTCTTTCAATTCCTCTTTCTGTTTTGTTATATTTAATAAGAACTGGATATATATATACCTGCAGCAATATTTCATTCAAGCAAATTTACTATGACAATCAAAGTATGGCAGAGTCTGAGAAAATTTGAGGCAGTAATGTGTGGAATGTGAACCATTATGAATAATCTCTGTATATCTGAATCTTATAATAATCCTCTTACCATTCCTTAAAAGGAAATTTCACTCAAGAGATAATTGAAGAATTTTTGAAGAATATTGAAATTTCAATCTTTTCTTCTGTTTCCTAAATTAAAAATACAGTTACTTGTAAGCAATAATAACTTAGAAAATTTAAATATATTTATATATAGTCAATAATAATACATAAAACGTTTATAATACATTTGTATAAGTTTGAGAAATGATCATCAATAAGCCACTTATTTGTAAGCATTCATAACTTCGATCGATGAATGAGTCATAGAAATAGAGTTCCGGGAGGAAACTGTTTATACTCTTCTCTTCCCGATTCTTCCCGAAATGATGTACTTACATCTCCCTTAGATCCCGTTTTCTCTTTCGCAATCGGCCCTTTATTGTGAAGAAAACCCAGTTTTTGCTCCGCTGGTCAGTTAACCGCGGCGCTATTCTTACACTCTCCCGCGCGTTCAAGCAGTGATCCGTACGCGCGTGCCCGAACACATGCCAATTAAGGGGCACGTGTTGTTGTCGCTGTTGTTGCTGTTGTTGTGTTATTGTTGAGCACAATTCTCCCGTATCGGCGCTGTCTTTTAATAGACAGTTCGTGATAACTTCGCGCTCGGCATACATTATGAGTCCGTGGAGACTCTGTTTTCCAAGGCGTGCTTAATAACTGGTTTCGGCGTGTCTGTCGATGTGGATCTCGATAACGATCGGTAACGGCTATTGACTGTTTATAAAAAGAAGTGAATGGATGTAGTCCGAAGGGTAAAAATAAATGCAGAAGTAACTGTAAATAAGTCACTTTTCACATAACAAGAAAAATACTGCCTCATGCCTTCAGTTTTCCATAAGAAAGATGGTATGTTACCACCGATTCGTCATATTTTTTTATCTATATAAAACACAATGTATAATATATGATATCTGAATTGTCGGTTTCTTGTAAAACTTGACTCGAAAGCACGAGCTACGGCAATTAAAAGTTGAAATTATAGTACGTCACTGTTGGTGAAACGAAAAAAATTTCTCTGAAAATCAGTATGATCGTTAAAGCTCGCGTCTATAATGGTCAATCGAAATTCCCAAAAGCATTCTTGCGCGATAAGGCTGCGCGCAGTCGTTAAAGGCTGCAAAGAGAGAAGAGCAATTAGCCGCAGAGTCCGTTTTCACCGGGCGACCGTAAAGTTCGCCCTCGCCCATCACAGAGCTAGCCGCTACCGGCGCTAACAGCCGATAATAACGATAATGAGCTGGCCGCGGCGCATCCTTTGCATGTCCCAAGACAATGGCGCCAATTGTAACTACTTATACGCGCGCTCTCGTCGCGACCGATTTCGACGGGATGCACAACTCTTTTCACTTGTACCTTTCTTTTCTACTCTCATCGCACCGACTGCTATACTAATACTATTTAGGCCCTCGAGTAAATAAAATAATGCATGTTTCACAGTATTAAATTGAAAAAATTCGTATGCTTCGTCAATTCTGATAGACTTATAATTTATTATTGTATTCACTTTTTAAATACGTATGAACATTTTTACTTTACCTTTAAAAATACTTATGAAAAACACGGCTTGGGCACGCTAGTTTGTGAGGCGTTATGTGTGAATATTTTAAAATATTATATGAAGCTTAACTTTAAAGGCTTCAAAACACATATATTTACTAGTGACCATCTTATCGATGAACTTACAGCAGTGGGAGGTACATCAAAACTTATACGCATAAACATTTTCATACACAAAGAAAAACCGCTGCCAATTCATTGCCTCCTGATACAAATTTATTGATTTCTTTTGTTAAATTTATGTGCCTAATATAATTTTTTTCTCGAAAACAAATGAAGATAGAGCGGTCCGTGGCTCAGGCGGCTAAGGCGTCGGTTTGTTTACATACAGTAAACGCCGCACTTATCTTCCCAAGACAAGGCTGCTCGAGGTTGTG
>JAPYZP010000311.1:0-34474 GCA_030522985.1 Torymus sinensis | reverse complement strand
ACACACACACACACACACACACACACACACACACACACACACACACACACACACAGACACACACACAGACACACATCCATACCGACATTTTTAAAAAACCATGGATTTTGATTCCTAACAACTCAAAACACAATTATAACAATTTTTTTACAGCAACTCAAAAAATTACTATCACAAAGCTTCCTCTACGAGGAAGCAATTATTTAAAGCACTACTTTTATATTTATTGAATACGTGTATCCGCGCCCGCACGCATGTGTGTACATCTCATTGTGGAGTTACCGCATAACGTTACTTTTGCGCAGTTCCCCTGAGAAAAGTCGACCTCGTCATGACGTCGCCCTAGCACCGAGCAAAAACGCGCCTCTCAAGTGACTCATTACACAAAACTGATTTTGTCAAAGCGAAGTCGCGCCTTATCGTCTTTATTTTTAGATAATTTTCTCAGAGTAGAAAGGACTTCATTCGTAATGGTTCCCGATCAATAAAAGTGTGGGTATCTTCAGATTGAATTTCGATTTTATTAATACATTTATACACTCGCATATTTACACTTAAAAACAGACGATTTTTTAGCGAATATTGCAGCAAACTATTTTGTAATGAATACCTTTGCTTAACGACAACGATAATGAATAAAAATTAATAGGTTTAAAATTGAAACGACCAACTCAACTCGAACATATTTATCTTTGAAAAGCTTTACGACGAACTATATTTCCTTTGACTACCTAAATAACGCTGTACCGCCGAAAACACCATTGGATTGACATAAATTTATCTTCAAAATATGCTCTCTCTCTCTCTCTCTCTCTCTCTCTCGCACGCCCAACTTAATAAAAACGTCGGACGAGGCGCGAAGAGTCGGTCGTCCTCGCGTGCGAAACGCGACGTTGATTTCCCAGTGTCGCGTGCGGTCACGCATTTGCATAGTGTAATTTCGATTATTAATGGCGTGAGTCTCTCCTCGTCCTTCGTCTTTCCGATGAAATGCGCCATGCTGTGTTGTTCGAGCGCGCAGAGGGAGAGATTAGGATAATTAAAAGAGAGCCGACTATTTTTCATTCTCAGGGGGTAATGGTTTCTGTTTTCGTCGATTCAGGTGAGAAGAAGGGGCATCGAGGGAATGAGCTCAAAGTGAATTGGATATGACGATTGATTTAGATAATTTTCGATGAATTCATTTTTGTTTCCTCCTATAGAGGCAGCTTTGTAATAGTAAAAAGAAAAAAGTTTTTGAGAAAATGTGTTAGAAATGTTGTTTGGCAAATTTGGAATCGAAATACACTATTTTTAGAAAATGTCTGTATGGATGTGTGTGTGTATGTCCGTATACGCTGATATCTCATGATCTACTCGACCGAATTAAACCATAGAGGAATCATTTTTTTAGTTTTTGCTTCCACAGTTGGGTTCAATATTCTATTATTGTAAAATTAAATTTTTTTTTATAGCGATTTTTGAATTTTCAAAATTTTTATTTCCGATTTTTTAATATCTAGAACGAATGTTGATTATATATCACGAATTCTCTGTATGCAGGATAAAATTCTCTATAATTTAAAAAAAAAATTCAATCGTTTATGATTTTTCATAATTGAACGAGTACACAAAAAGTCATGGAACTATCGGTTTCATATTTATCGATAAAGATATTACAATTCCCATGTAAATATCAATCAATAAGAATAAATATACTTCGTAATAATCGCTTACAAATGCCAAACTTACGCTGCGTTTGCAGGGCGTATTCATTTAAAGTGATTATATTTATATTGATGGACGTTAAAAGTGAAGGAAGCTACTCTCAGCAGTAACAGATAAGCTGTCAGCCCAAAATTAAGACGGATGCCTATCGGAGAATGAAAAAATATCCAAATACACTCTACTAATTAAAGGAAGACACACATTCCTTGCTTTATCAGGCATCAGATAGCACTACAACGCCCTGACTTATCTCTGCTGCGCCCATTTTTCCTATTGAATGAAAAGGATTTTATCACTATGAAAAAAACGCGACGCACCCTCACTGCCGGCAATATAATTGCGCGCGCGAGACTCGCCCTCTCCACCTGGCTGCTCTAGAGAGCGGAAAAACAATCTCGATACTTTCCCATCGTTGTTCTACAATGTTCGATCTTGCTTTTTAATCAGCAGTTTATATTTACTTATTCAAAACTCATCTTTTATCATAAATGATTTACGAATTATCCCAGTCCAGATTATGTACTCTAGATTTAATATTAAGGCATGGTGACCGGTTGGCGACCTTCTATCCTTTTTACTCACATGTAAGTGACATCAAGCGTTCCTTGAGAGTAAGACAAAGACTCACACCGTCTAGCCACCCTGTATTTAGGTAGATTATCGCGTATCAATTTATACTTTCCTGACAACTAGTATTAGCTAATGGAATCATGAAAAGAAAAGAGAACCGCTTGACTTCGTTCCTCCATGTCCATCATAATATAGTTCCCGCACTCGAAATTCTAAAGTGTAAAAACTTCACTTATAGGATGCATTTTTTATACGAAGGATTTAGTCTCCAATTTCTTTAGTTTCCGAGTGGAAATTCTCCCAAGTTATGACCTACAAGAAAGAGAGCTTTCGGTCACAGCCCAACCAAATGACAGGAGCACAACTAACATATCTATAAATCAAGCGCCCCTTCGCACAGTCGCGAAAGAATCGGGCGCAAGCATGCCACACGCTCTTTTCATATCATCGTGCCACGACTGCACCCTCAATTTCTCGGAGAGGCTTTTACGCACATCGACTGCGGGTGTGGCCCAACGGCGATACGCGCAGGTAGTACGAGTTGCTATTTCGCCAAGCCTAATGGCCAGTTTCGAGGAGGATTTTTTTTCAGCTTTCTTGAGTCTTTACACTTACGAAGAGCACAAGTCAGGTTTTGTAATTCTCGACAAATGGTATACTGCCAGGTTTTTAGATTTCTTTCACAGATATTTCATTTGAACTCTTCATACGTAGTTTTATGATTTTCAATACTATATACGGCCAAATATAATATGCTGCGATAAAAGCAGTAATAATCGTAACTAACAATTTGTTAATCAAATTATATCTCATGTTGCTCCGCATTTGAAATCTTGTTTTAGTATATCCAGATATATATTTTAGTATTTGAGGGGGAATAGATTTACTTACTACTATGTTTATGTAAACAATAGAGCAAACAGTTGCGTAAATGGGTAACTGGAATAACATATTATCAACGTCACATATATGCGTGCCATCATAATCCTAAAACACACAGTTATTAATAAAAATTATCCGATGTGATGCCCATTGAATTAGTCACCATTTTACGACATTTTTTCGTGACATGTATCTTTTAATTTCTTTCCATATCAAAGTACAGAGCCTGCTCAAAAAAACCTATTTTTACTTATTAAATTATGAAATATTTCACTGCAACTTTTTATTTCGTAAAATGCGAAGAGCTATTAAACTTTTAATTTTACATGTGTTTCATGCTAAAAATTGAATTGTCGACAGCAGTTCTAATTTGAAAGAAGTTACCGAGTGTCGCTAGAGGCTATTCGTCTCGAACTTGCCGGGGCAAGTTCGACATCTGCTATCGGGGCAAATCGACGCGGTCGATTAGCTACGCTAATGTAACGCTAGGGTGCAGCCGCAGTGCACGTAGAATTGTGGGTGGGAGTTCGCGTATGTATCGATGCAGGTCGACGATAAAACCGATTACCGCGCCGCGAACGCCTATTTTCAATGTTCCATTTACAAACAACTTCATTGCTTTTTACTAGTACTTCCATTTATACATTTATTGTTGGATATTGTAGTGTTGAAAGAAAGATTTTTTGGGAAGTAATATATGTATAGGTCCAACAAACGTAAGATGCAGTTGATTTTTTTTTCTTGTTAAACTCTTCCAACGAAATATACATGAAATTTGATCAAAATTTACTATACTAAAGATATAGTTAGTTACTTTATCCAAATTTGCATGACATAGATATTAATAAGCAATATTATAGAGAATGGAATGTCTGCGATTCACAGCGAAAGAATAAATGGGTCTGAAGTTTGCAACGTTCGAGTGTAACTAAATGAAAAAAAATAATTCGCTATACTTAAAGTTTATACTAATGAATATTAATTTTACGAATAGATTTAGTGTTTGATAGTATAAAATAACTTTATAACAAAGAATTCGTAAGAATTATTTCGTTGCACTCCAACGATGCAAACTTCAGACTCATGAGAATAATAACATTGATAACTCTTTTGAATTTCTGTATCGAATCGATAACTCGATGACCTGCATATTAGGCTGGCTCAAACGAGGTTCCAAAAAGATCGAATACTAAAAAATTGATAGGCTTACAAAAGGAGTTTAAAATACAAAACTAAATAGCCCCTTTAAAGATATTTTCCGAGGTAGCGACATGTGCTTTAACATCACAAATTGCTTGTCCTCTGTGTCTTGCGCTGAAAAGTGGGCAGTGTTATATACGGGCCAGAGAACATAAAATACGATTAACCTCGTTCTCCCCGAGATTATTAACGCAAAATATTGATCTGTTATTTCTGTGTTGTACACTTTTTTACTTTGTGGGTTTGAAATTAGAAAAGGTAATGTACGTACTTGAGAAAAGTGAGAAATGATAGGTACCGCGTTTAGAAGCGCAATCTTATAAAATTCCAACAAGGTCTATTGAGAAAAGTCAAAGAAAATCTGTGAAACGCATGCCTTTGACACACCTCACCAAATGTCTCCCCCCACTGACCCACACAATTAACTTGGAACACCTCACTCCTTAGTTAGTCCGTAATTATTTACCGCTTCCTATCGAGTAAAAGAAAACACTTTGTTTTTCCGGCGTGGGAGGGGGGGGGGGGGGGGGGGGGGGGGGGGGGGGGGGGGTCCAACGTTTAGACAACTCACTTGAAAATTGAAGTAAACTATAGACGTTCTCGGTTTCGACACAAAGTACTTCAGATTGTGCAAAATTTCGAAATTATAAATTACGAAAATCTTTTTTTCGAATGTAACAATTCACCTACTGTCCAAAATATCGAATTTCATTGATACGATTTCAAAGCAAATGTAAATTGTTTCTAATGATTCTAAAATTCTATTAATGAAATTCGATATTTTGGACAGTAGATGAATTGTTACATTCGAAAATAAGATTTTCATAATTTCGAAATTTTGCACAATCTGAAGTACCTTGTGTCGAAATCGAGAACGTCTATAGTTTACTTCAATTTTCAAGTGAGTCGTCTAAACTTTGGACCCCCCCCCCCCATACTTACCCCCGCCGAGAATTGGCAAACAAGGATAGCAATAAGAGTAACGTCTATAAAGTAGGGGAGTTGGTGTCTTGTTAATATAGTAAAGTTTGGCGTACTTGAAGAGCAGCTTCGGGTGTGCGGTAGTAACAATAAAGACAATAAACGTATGTATCGCTGAAAATTTTCATTGGAGCGATATGAAGAATGCAGAAGTATTAGTTCTAATAATTTCGAAACTGCGGTTTTGCAAACTCGTTGCCGGCTGATAATGGATTACAAAATTTCATAGTTGTACAATACGTTTATTTTCAGATGCAAATCAAATAAAAACCCCGTGCCATTTTGTCAGTAAATTTGTGTTTATTTAATAATGCAAAACTCAATAATGAAAATGAAAGGTTTATAATTTAACAAATGAATCTACCACTCCAGAAATTCGTCAGATCAAAATTTTCGCGCGTATGTGATTTCAGTTCATGTATTAGTAAGTACATTATGCAACAAGTAGCCGACGCGACTACCTGGGTATGCGCACCGTAACGCGCTTTTTCTCCTGTGCGATTACTTCATATAATTCTGATTCTATGCGGGTACAGTAATAGTTAAGTTTCTTTTCATTTTCCCACTTGAAGTATACCAATTTACCAACAGAATAGAAAACACGAGCTATGTTTATGATAAGACTGCTTTTTATTC
The DNA here is from genome assembly GCA_030522985.1 of Torymus sinensis. Taxonomy (NCBI): domain Eukaryota; kingdom Metazoa; phylum Arthropoda; class Insecta; order Hymenoptera; family Torymidae; genus Torymus; species Torymus sinensis. The sequence continues at coordinate 28,498 of JAPYZP010000311.1, read as the reverse complement.
ATTCTTTTTATTCAACTGTTTATATATGGATTCTCTTTAAGCAAGGTAATTAATTGGCTTGTAAAAGCGGTTGGTCTGAAAAGTGACCATTATCAACCATTTGTCTAATTTAATTAATTTATGCTGAACTAGTTATTCTATAGGAAATATTATTTTTGCTGGCTGATCGTTTTGAAAATTTGAAATAAAATATTTATTTATAAACATGAAATTTTTCTTGTAGTTAAAACAACTGAAAATCAAAACTTTATTTGCCGTTATTATTGCCTTTAGCAAGCGTTTAATAATTAATAATGCATTTTACCAACGTGTGAGTTAATTGCATGAGCGCATCACTTATCTTAGTCATGAAACGAAAAATTAGCATCTGTTTAACATTAGATTATGTAGAGGCGAGAATATACATAATAACAAAAGTAATTTAAGCTTTGTAAGTACCACACTGTACGATTGCATTCTCGGCGTTGACGACCAAAAAAAAAATTCTCTTCCTATTACAAAGTTAACGCTTGCGACTTGACTTCAAAATAAGAAAACACGCTCGAAACACCAGGCAAAAACTGGCGGCTCGATACAATTGCAATTGTCTTAAAAAATGCATCGCGCGCTGCTGCGCTTCGACCGCACGGGCAAGTAATACATACTTACGTACGTTTATATGTATATGTATAAAGCGCGTGCAGTGTGTTTACGAAAAACCAAAACAAACGGACGCGCACGCGATGCACCTAACCTCAAAGACGATTATGAGCTGCATCCAGTGCAGGAAGAGCGAGAAAGAGAGGGCGAGAGAGCGAGAGAGAAAATGGGTAGGGTAGGTGTGTGTGTGTGTGTGTTTTCGTGGTGTATGTGGTTGCGATATTCAAGATAGAGAGATAGAAGGCGGGTCGATGAGATGGATGTTGATTGTAAGAGCATGCAAAGTGAACGTCGGCGATGACATTTGTGCAAAGGTGTGGCGTAGTTGTCTCTCCGTCGATTGTAAACAAAACTTCAATGAAAATATTGCGTAGGTAGTAGGAAATGTTATAAAGTAGGTCAGAGTTTTTTGCGGGACTGCGGGCATTCCTTTGTCGAGTTGCAATTTATCGTCAGAGGAGGGGAATAAAAAAATTGAAAAGACGTGGTTATAGCACGTGTATAGGGACGAAGGTAAATAAACGCTGGAGGTTATAGAGATGAGAATGAATGGACTATACCGATCAGCCGGAGGACGTTGCTCCTGAGGCGGCTCCTGATGGTGCAGCAGTGGCGGCGTTGACCTCCGCACCGCTCCACTCGCATCTCATCTCCCCGGGCGGCTCACCTCCAGTATTGTATCTCCCTCCTATCCTACTTTCACTTCCCGCAAAGCCCATGCACCGTCTTCTTGTACTTGCACATCCGCGCGCGCACTCACAACACACACACAAACACACACACGATAAGTATATTCGGTGCAGCGTCAGGACTCAGGAGCACGTTCTCATATGTCTACCTATACTTAGGTATAGAGAAAGCAAGGCGTGTGCGCATACACAATGCCTTAGGGGACTGAACACGCGCGGTACTCGACGAAGTGACGGCAGCGAGCGAGAGCCGACAACTGAGTCTATGATGTCTCCTCACGTCGGGCGGCCGTATGCCGTATCTGTCGCACAGCTCTCTTCCTCTCTCTCTCTCTCTCTCTCTCTCTCTCTCTCTCTCTGTCTCTCTCACCTGCGTCCAGCTGGTGGCGGACGGAGCGCGCGCGCGCGCACTCTGCGGCGCGGCCCAATTTCGGCATGTGCGCGCGCGGGAATTTCGAAATCCGCGCGCGCCCGTGGGATCGATGAAGCGAAGTGGGAGGAGGGATCCGCACGGAACGAGAGAGAGAGAAAGAGGCGCGCACACGTTGCGCTCTGGCCCGCTGACCTGGATTTAGCCACATGAGGGTCGGGACGCGCCTCGGAGAGATGCGCGAGGGTGAATGAGTGGCTTTTTTTTTCTCTCCCCCTCTCCCCCCTCACCTCGTGGAAGGGACAATTTTTATTTAGAAAATATTATGTGTATACGAGGGATTTGTGCTATTCTTCAATTTATTTAATATTTTCGTTACATTGACTATACTATAATAGTAGATGTATGTGTGCTCGAAAGGTGATCTTGGAAAATTGCAATGTGTGTTTATAGTGTAGTTACACCGTGTCGTAACAAGTTACGTATCTAAATACGGAAACGCATGTGGACTGTGGAGTATAGGTGTAGCTAGCTAAAGATCTTTCCGCGTGGAAATTAATCGATTTTATTCAATGCTTTTCTATACTCAGGATACTAAATTAAACAAGTCGCATTTATACTTCCCTATCATTGAGACCGTCGCATAAGCGCTTCTCGGGAAAGAATAAAACTACGAGTTAAAATTATTCTTGCTTATTTGATATCTTATTTTACGAGAAGCAAAAATATGAAAATTATTACAATATTTGAATGACTTTAGCTTTTAGAACGATGTAAACGCTTGAAAACAATAAGCTATATATGTATTTTGCTAAAATATAACATAGAATTTTCAATAATGTTTTAACAAGATTCGAATAATAAAAGTAATTGTCTAGGGAAAGAAATAAACACGTATCTTATATAAATATTGATCATTCAAAAGTCGTCACTGTGCAAATGACGACACACATGTGCACACACATACACCGGCACACAAAGAAACGATAGTACGGGCGCATATACTCAGGCGCATAAGCTCTGATATGCCGTTTATTATTAATCGCAGTGTGCAGCAACGTAAAGCTAGCGAGATCGAAATACGAGCGATGAATTGATCGGCAAGGTACTTGCCGGTACACATTTTTGTACTGTTGATGGTTGTACTTACATGAGTCATTTTCCAAAACTTTTAATTTTCATATTGACCACCCATTAAACAATCTGTTACTCGGCTGTTTGATAAAGCTTAAACTATTATATTTTTTTGAAATTCTCTAAAACCTATATATGTAAAACTGTTGTCCTCAGTACTATATTCCGAATAGTGCACACAATCTTATTTTATCTCGTAATCTATGTATACAAAGAACAATAATTTTCTTTCCATTGTCTCGAGTATTACTTTAAAATAATCGCAAACAATATTGGGACGAAATCAATTTGAAATTTGTAAATTATATTGCTTTTGAGACATAGATTATGTGGTACAACGGTCGTTACGATTGAAAGAAAGTTATTTTTCTGAGCAATAATCGAAATACACTCACACACTAAAAGAGACATCGCGTAATTTATAAGGGCTAAATGTTGATACTTCTTTTGACAATTTCAAAGCATAAACATTAAATTCAAATACATAATAATGTATGGATTAAAGGTTTCAGGCCCTAATGAATATAGTTGTGCTTTATTCCCATATGGTCTAGTGATGAGAGACTATATACAAGGGTCTGAGCGGCACGAAGGTGTACTGGTTAGTCCCGATTTTTCTATTTAAAGTCTCTAGCATCGTTTAATCAATTAATACAAGCTCGCATATGATTTGCATTTTGTCTACAGGTGCAGTCGAGCTATAATAAGTTAACGTGAAGAAATTGTGGTATATGTTATTATAATTATGCAAAAGCATCAGGTGTCTCGAAGGGCAGCAGCTTTGCAGTTGTCGGGCAGGTCTATGACGTACCCGTAGAGATGGTGAAAGACGGCGACGAGGGTGGTGGTGAGGCTGGGTATCCTCCAGTTGGGCAGCCTGCAGTAGGCGAGCGTGAGCACAACGGCGTAGCTCAGCTCCTGTATGTCGTCGTGGCCGCCGTTAAACTTCCCATCCCTGAGCGCGTCCACGATCTTCTCCGCCTTCTCTTGGGCCTTGACGCAGGCGTTTACCTCGTCGGGCGAGAGAGTGAGGTACGTCTGCCGACAGTCGAGACATACCGTCAATATTTTTTCCAGCTGCGCACATTATAAGTATACTTACAACTCCGGCGCGGACGAGGCTCGAGAACTCCGGCCAGTCGTTCTCGCAGGCCAAGCAGTTGCAGGTGAAGTGGAAGTTCGCCAGGAGTTTCTGTCGCTTGGCTCTTGGCAGATCCGCGTACACCGGCCCGTAGCTGCAGACAATCTGCAAGTACACGTAAATATACGAGCTTTTCTTATATTATAGCTGCGCGCAGCTATACCTGCTCTCCTTTGAGGATTGGCCTGATCGCGAACAGCAACGTCCGCCGGTCTTCCATCTCGCACTTGACGACGTTCGGGTAGCAGCTGTGGTTGATCAAGCTGATGAAAGGGTTGAGGTAGAGGCCGCTCGTCTCGGCCTCCCTCACGGCCGACCAGCTCCAGTCCGTCGAGGCCCTCGGCTCCACGTCTCTCACCTGCTGGCGCGACGATATATCATATAAATTATCTATATAAAGTTTAGAAAAATTTAAGATTATTGTTGAGTGTACCGCGCACGCGTTGATGAGCACGACGTGCTGGTAGTGCGAGAGGAGCCTGCCGAGGAAGAGGGCCTCCTCGCTGGCCACGAGGGCGCGCGCGTCGTACCCGAAGTGCCTGCGGAAGAGCGGCGAGAAGCGGGCGAGCAGGTGCAGCATCACCGCCGAGTCCTCCGACACCTGGCGCAGCTCCGTCGACGACTTCTTGCGCGCGTGGCCCTGCAGGCTGTACGCCGCCCGGTGCTCGTTCTCGAGGCGGCCGCTGCGCGCGCTGAAGCCCTTGCTGCGGCTCTCTGTATCGCGCGTAATGTACACGATTACATCACACTGCAGGCTAATTAGCCGGTGTATATTATATAAAAACTCTCGCCTTTGGAGTTGTCGAGCTGCTCGAGGCTCGTCCTGAGGCGCGCGAGGCCGCCGGCCTCCTTGAGGCTCTTGAGCGCCAGCCGCAGCGCCAAGAGCCTGCCGGCGTTGCCCTCGCCCCTGACCTTCCAGATCCTGCCGATGACGCGGCACTCGGCCTCGTGGTACTCCTGCCAGGCGCTCGACCTGCACTCGGCGCAGCAGTAGATGGCGTAGGGGCAGCCGGGACAGGGCAGCCCCGCCCAGGCGAAGCGCAGGCAGTGCGAGCAGTTGCTGTGCAAGCTCTGCTCCGTCGGACAGCTCAGGTAGGGCTCGCCCGCGTAGAGGACCTCGCCCGGCGGCACCTGCCGGCTCGCCACCAGGTGCCGGCCCTGCGACGGGTAGCGCGGGTCGTAGGCGATCGAAATGGCCGATGAGGCGCAGGCGTGATCCGCCGAACGCTGGCTTGAGAATTTAGCTGGAATCGTTAATTGATCTTACCGCGGAGCCAAAATTTGTTCAAAATAATCATAAATCTGCCAGAAATTTAAGAGAAAAAAAGATTATTACGTTTATTATTTTTTGTATCCCGTCGATAAAACAAAAAAGTCACCTCCTGTGTTACAGAAAAATAATAATTTGCCCATTTGTCTCGAAAATTATTCATTTTAGACATAAAATAGCTTGGGTCTCAGGAAAAAAGCAGGCCCATTCACAAAGGCTCATTATTTGTCACGAAGAAGTACCCCCTACAGTTGAAGCCAAATCCAGGACCCGCACCTCTGATCATCTCCTTGTTAGTTTATCTAGTACCAATTAAGTAGAAATAAAAATTTTAAATGATTATAATATATAATACTTTATTCAAATTTTAATTATTATACTTACGACTAGATTATAATTATGGAACTTGAAACTTACGTAATCAATTTATAAGTAGCAATCAAGCTTTAAAAGTAATTTTCATGAATCACATGTTGAGAAAGTTTTCGCCCGTCAGGTATTTTATGTCTAAAATGAATAATTTTCAATACAATAAATAATGGGCTCTCTTTCTTAAGTTATAGCTTTTTGAATATTCGATCATATGAATGGGCTAAAAAGCTTATAAAAACAGGCGAAAAGAGCTTTAATTTAAGCTGTGTTTCATGAAAAAATGTCGATTTTTAAAAAAGTTATAGGTTATCGAGTGAGTTTGAAAGTAAAAAAAAAAATACACGAAAAATGTTGAAAAGCGGTAAAAGCGGTATCTTTAAACTCACGTAACTTTTCGAGGAATTAACATTTTTGAATTTTCAAAAAGGCAAATGAAAGCTCTCATTGTCTAGTTTAATTCCCTTTTTCTTAAATTTTTTTAAATATTTTTCTGACAAAATGCCTGGAATTCGAAAAAGAGTCATTTTCAGCACTTTTTCTGGAAATAGTTGAGAAAAAGGGTGTCACACAGTCGTTTTGTTCCTTTATCGTATAAAGAAACAGAAAAAACCTGTCCGGGAGGTGTACCTTAAAAAAAATATTTGACCAGTTTTGAGGCCGCGATAAGTGTTACTTTTCTGTAGATTTCCTCATTATATATACACGTTAATAATTAGGCAGAAAAAAAATGTCGCGATTGATAAACCTGCGTTCGGAAGTTCCAGTTTCCGTTTGACTTGAGGCCCCTCAAACTCTCCCGTCCTTAGTTTGACAATGGCATCGACCAATTTCATTACCATGTCCTTCTTAAACTCATCGCTGGCGTCCATCTCCTGCAAGAGTTGTCGCATCCCCTCGCAGGTATTCTCGGCCTCCGTCAGTCCCAATTCCGCTTGACACTCGACCTTTTGCATGCGGCAAAATATTTATTATTAATGTGTATATGGGTTTAATGCGTGCGTCTTTTGAGTCGTTACTCGATTATATCTCGTAAAATGTCTTATTTTAGTACGTTATATGTAATTATTATTTGATAAAATGTAAACCATTGTACCTGGCCTAACACAGCCCGTTGATTATAAGTAAATAAATAAATAAATAAATAATATTACCGATATACTAATTATTTATCGGTATAGTTATATATACCGATGCACCTTTACAAGTAACATCTAGTACATTTGTCGGAAAATCGATTCTGAGAACTGTTTTCCGATAAATAAAAATAAAAACTCCTTACTATTATAGGCTTAGCTCAAAAAATAAGAGCTATATTATTATTAATAATATTTACGACTTAAAGGAATTATTCAAAATGATTAAAAAACCTACACTTCAGTATTCAAACACTTCTATTTGTTCAAGAAAGCAACAAATCTTCTTTACATTCATTCTATGATTGTTCATAGTTATGTTCTTGTATTATTATCTATAAAAAACGATAGCAAATCATGAATACAAATATTTTATCTAAACATCACTATATAAATGATTTTTCTATACTATAAATATTATAATATAAATATAGGTAAATCCATAAAGAATGCTATTTTAGCACTAAAAAGCAACCATGAAAAAATATATATCATTTACCCATTGTCCGTAGTACTAAGGATTCCATGAGTGGTTGATATTGGGAACTTTTGAGTTTTAAGTATATTTCTTTTTATCATATAAGGTATAATAAATAAAAATATATATATTTTAATCAAAACAAATGCGGATAAAAAATTTGTTGTACTATATAATACTAAATAATAGTTGCCGATATTAATAAACTGCGCACATTTTTCGATTGCGAACTGTTCTGTTTCAACACTTTTGTCCTGTTCGAAATAAACAATAATAGCAGCTAATTGATCGAAAAAATACATCGAATAAATAGGGCTGTTTGTGGCTTCCGAAATATCGCGAATTCTGCATATTAGAAACTGGGCCATATTCGGAGATATATAATCTTGTATATATAATGAGTCGCGCTCACCTTCCTCAGCATGTACTTGGCCCTGAGCGCGTCCTCGATATCTGTCCGGAGCGCCTCATCAAGATCCCTGAGTGCGTCCTCGTACCTGGCCACGTGGACGAGGGCAGCTGACCTGTTGCCGTGAGCTAGGCCGAGCTCGCGCGTGCCCGGCTCGGCGTAAGCCACGGCACGCGTGTACCAGCGGATGATGCTCACGTGGTGCTGGCGTTGGTGGCCCGGCGCGGCGTACAGCACGTTGCCCTCGTTGCGCGAGCGCGTTGACTCCTCTCCGCACTTGGTTGTGAAGTCACGCCAGATCTCCGGAGCCAGCAGCTCATCCAGGAGGCACAGACATTCCAAGAGACGACGGTCCTCGTCCGCCATCGCCCTACGTTCGTCAATTTACTGAACTATCTATATGACACCGAACCATTGAGAGCCTGAATGCTAAATTTTTATTATATCTTTAGAATAACTTTATTTTACTTTCTTTAACTTTGTAGTCGATTCAATTTTTATAATATGACACATCAATATATAGCTTATTGACTTTTATTGATAGTTAACGTTGCAAGCTAAATTGTTTTTTATATAAGTAGTTTCTTATATATAACAGAGTAAAAGACGCTTGTAAAGTGATACTCTTGGAATCCGGCCGCAAGATGATATTCGCTTGTTGTCCTGCTGAATGGTATATCGCGTTACGAGAGAGTATAATAATAAAGATAATAATCTACGTATCTCATATTTTTATAATAGTTAAGACTAATATATTTTTATTGTCTGTTTCTTAGTTATTCGCCAAGTGCATGGCAAAATTAAACAAGTTAATTTACACGAGTTTGTGGAAAAAAAAATATCAACGGCCGTTTCGAACCATATTTTAGGTATAGCAGTACCTACGCAACTACAATAATCATCATATATGCGGTACTACACTAGTCATTTAGTGTAGATCGAAAGATTCTTTTTAAAATTTTAAAAATTGTATATGTGATTTCGAATAAATTTTTATTGCAGATTTTTGTTTTACAGATCGGTACATTATTCTGTGTATTGTGTTTTGAAATATACAATTTAGATTCTCATTACATTTTACGTTAACAAAAATTTATAAAAATACAACTAGATGAAAAGTTTTATAAAATGTTATCGCTTTTTTGTTAATTTACATTTTGCACGTAAAACAAAGTACTCTGAAAATAATACATCCAATAACGAAACATTAATCATAAATATTTCTCGAAATATTGATAAAGGGGAAAAATTGCTTTAAAGTCTAAATATATAAGTTTGTCTCTTATTACAACAATTTTTGAGTATTTTCTTTGGCTAAAAGAGTATATTTATAAAACTTAATGTTGTAAATTAGCAGATTCAATGAATGCACCAACATTAGATATTCATAATAAATATGTTCATAATTTAAAAGTTATTTTTCTAATTTTTTGAAAGATACAATTACAATGCAACCTTCTATTACGAGTTATTGACACAGGTAGCAGTTTAATGTCAGTTTTACTGTTAATATAGCACATAAAAGTATAAACAATAATTTCAAAAATGCAATAAAAAAAATATATATCAATTATCACAAGTATTATTATTAAAAATTAATAATATACTTTTATTGCCTGATATCAAACGGATATCATTTTTATAACAAAAAATAAACGGAAAACTTACAAAATATGTAACAAACAAATCCCTCTCAAAGTTCACTCTCTAAATTACAAAATAAATTATATGTTAAAATAAGTTTAAACTACATTTACTTTCACCCTGTGGTAAGCGTTGCAAAGAAAACCCCGTAAATTCCATATATTTTTAAAGTTTTCAGGCTGCACGTTGTATGCAGAATCTACAGCCTTGGCCCAAATTTCTACAGAATCTTTACATTTGTCGACGGGTAACTCGAGACTCCATAATGTCCAGGAATAATGTCTGCCTTCTTTTGCATTTGCGTCTTGAGCCACCAAGTCGGCGACGTGCCAACTTTCGCCTTGGTCAGCAGTGACGTCTACTCTGATGATCTTCTTGCCACCCCCCGACCAAGCATAGCCTGCAGTAGCCATTCATAAAAGTTAATGTAATAATAGACACGATTTAGAAAATTATCTAAAAGATTCCTACCTTTAACAGTAATTGTTCCATTTTTATTTATTTTTACTTTATTCCCTTTTTGAGGAACACAAATTGCTGATGTTACAGGCATCTCTTGGATGGCAGGAGCCTTCTTAAAGTCTACATTATCCCAGTCAATGCAAGGTGCAAAGCCCTTGTAATCATTCTGCTGGAATTGCGATGAACTTTCGTTTTTTGAGAAGATAATTTTATTAAGCCATTTCACATTCCTAGCACCTACAACACCAGGAACTATAACTCTGATAGGAAATCCGTGATCCAGAGGAATTTCTTCTTCGTTCATTTCGTAAGCTAATAATACATCAGCTCTTGGATCTAACGCTTTACCAATAGGAATACTTGCACCATATGGGACACCTGAAGGGTCCACATCCATACCCTCAAACTGAATGTGTTCATAATCTTCCTCTTTTACACCTATAGTAAAAGTTTTTAGCTTAAATATAAATAGTATCCTATAATATTAATACTACCATAAAAAGAATTGTATAAGCACCTAGTTCTTGTAAGACATCACATAGTCGAGCACCAGACCAGGAAGCATTACCAACAGCTCCCACACTCCAACTTAAGCCCCTTAATGGCTTTGCTTCTGACATTTCTGATCTTCTATTACCACCACACATGATAGCACTAATAACTGTATATTTTGGATATTTTTTAATATCTTCTAATTTAAGTGATTTCACAGTTTCATCTTCTATTGCCAATTCTAATTCATAATCTGACAAGTCAACCAAAGGTACAGGTAAGTGATTCCTAACATAAAAAACATCTAAAGGGGTTTTAAAGTTCTCAATGAGTAATGGTGCTGGTGGTTCTGCACAAAATGGTTGTTTGCCATTAACTTTTAATAACTGCAAAATGATAAACAAAAACTAAATTGTAATATATAATTAAGGGCAATTTGTATTGTTTGTAAGATATATTACATATTTACATTGCTTCGAGATGGCTCCAAAGCATAAGGATCAAATGTATCAGCACTCTTTCTGTAAACATCTTCACTTCTTAAGTTACCGATTCTCATTGATTCCAACAGCTCCAATATTTCTGATTTATTGTGATTAGCAAATACCATCCAAAAAGGATCTATAGAGCCACCTGCAGCCATCATTATTTTCCCTTGTCCACCAGGATGTTTTTTAACAAAGTCGGTAATATTATAAACACCTTCTTTGTAAGTAACCCAAATGCCATCATTGGGATTATCATGCTTACTAACTTGTTGCATGGAGTATGTTGGGAGTTCATTTTTTCTTTTTCCAGAAGAAATACTTTCCCTAAATTATAATCGATAATTTATTTATTTGATATAAATTAAATTAAAAAGCTTTTTTTTAATTGCATTAAAATAATAATTTACTTACTCAGTTTGTTGCTTTTTCAATGCATGGACTTTACATGTATCATTTATTAGACTGTTTATTTCATCATTGTATAAATAATAGGAAACTGCTCCTATGAAGGATAAAGCTAGTGCACCATATGTTTTGTGATGTTGATTTTCTGTATTGTCTCTTTGATAAAATGATGAACTGCATCTTAAAAATGATGCCGTATTAGTCTCAAAACACTTAGATAACCAATAATGTCGTTTCGAAAAAAACTTTACCGAAATACTTGAATGACGAAACATGTCAAGTTAACAATCGGTAATAAAATTTTCAGAACAAGCGTTATTATTTTCTTCAATTATTTTTTCACATGTAAAAAAACCACGTTAGTATTTATTTATAATTTTTTTTTATATCATATAAGTATGTGAGTATGGTAACAAATAAAGCTTATTTGATACTTGTATATCCGGAATCTGATTTCAGCATTCTTATAATAAATTGATAATATATATAGGTAACTACAATGCACAACGTTTTGCGAGATATGCTTTTGTTTTCGGGCGTTTTGCACTATATATAGGTTAAGAGAAAAACAGGTGGGAACTGGGGAGGTGGGATAACGTCACGTGATCAAGTGGGATTTAAATGCCGGTAAAAATAATTTTTTCATGTAAGTATATCGGTATATATTTACATTTATACTTAGATAAAATTTTCGTTAATCAAGACATTGTTCTCTTCAGCTATAATAATTATAATTACAAAAATGTCATAACTCTTATTGTAAATTAAAAATGTTAATAAAAATTTTACTTTTTCCTTTACACATAAATTATTTTCATATATACAAGTTTAAGAATGATTAATAACAAAAACATAATTTTGTAGTATTATTTTATTATAATAGAAATATATTCAATGAAACATAATTTATAATACTCATTAAAATATTTTTACAAAAGTCATTCATACATTCACACATAAAATATCAAACTTTTAGATTTCAAAACTATAAGTAGATGCTTCACTTCCTCCGTTTTCTACCTCCAACTTTAGTGCGGAAATCACGATTTCCTTTCCCAGCTTTAGGTTTCTTGGTGGCCTTTACAGTCGGTTCTTTCATTGAACCATTCTTTTTCTTCTTCTTTACCTTTCCTCCTTTAATTTTTCTAACTGGATCCTTGATTGGTTTTTCAGTAAATTTACCCAATGAAGCTGTGGATACTTCTGCAACCTGTAAATTAATTTTTTTTTATTATATCTCTCATCAAGCATATCATTAATTAATAGTACATTTTGACACGGGTGTGGAAGGTGATTATTTAGCTCATGTGATGTTTTTCGCACGAGCGAAGCGAATATATTAACTTTTGTAATAAATTTCATATGATTTCATTAAGAGAAGAACTATGCAAATAATTTAAGCTATTATACATAAGTAACAGAATTTATTTTACCTTAGCACCAGTAGATAATTGCTTAGCATCTTTAAAGTGCTCTGTACTGGGCAATCCAACTTTTGGAATCTTAACTTTTTTAGACTTGGCCAAATTTCTTAGCCTCTGCAATTCATTTTTGGCCTTCTTCTCATTTTTAGCTGTTTTGATAGCTTGGAACGGATCCTCAACTGGCTTTCCATCTTCCTTACACTCAACTAGCCATTCCTTCTGCTTGTCGGCCTCTGCTCTGCGGAAGCCATAGGTGGGTGTCCACTTTTGTAATATGTCGTCCCATTTGAGTTTGGACTTGTCCCTGTTCTTTTTCTTGATGCCCTTCTCTTTGGCAAACTGCTCCCATTTGGTCAACGCTTTGGGCTTGGGTACTTTACGTGACCTTGGTAACACATACTTGGACTTGGGCAGCTCAGCCACGATCACCTCCTCGACGCATTTTGTCGGCAGCGTCCACACCTTGTTGATGAGAAGTTGCACGTTGTCTCGAGTGGCTGCCTGCAACGTGGGCTCCCAGTTGGTCTTGGGCTTCAGATGAATAGGGTTGTAATCCGAGACTAGCAAAGAACCCTCATCGATTTCCACATCGATTTCTTTCTCAGGATTCAGTTGTTTCTGCCAATCTGAATTTTTTTCAGACTGGCCGCTTAATATTTGATTCACTACATCCATCTTTAAGGTTATGATGATCAAAACACGTGCATACGGCAGCGGCACGCGCAAATGAGCCGCCCAATGAGGCAACTCAGGAGCTCAGCACAGCACCCGCTGATTTGGTTTGACTAGCGAGGTAGCGTCACCAAGCGGCGAAATCGAAGACCTGAAAACCACGTGTGAATTGTGAATTTGTGAATTTGTGATAGTGTGATACAATACAGAATCAAAACTCAGGCAGTCAGTGTTCACTATGGTGTACTTATCGTAGTGACCTAACCTAACTCAACGTATATTCGTATCTATAACCCATAACCAGCTATATATATATATATAGCAAAATAGCAATACCTATAGGATATATAGCCTGCTCACACTCTCAAATCTCAACACATCGATTTTTTCCACACCACGTGAAAATAAATTCGTAATTTTTATAAAAAAAAGTTATAGATTCGAAAATAAAAAAATTATTTGATGAAAGAAAGAAGCTGCCTTATCAATTTAAAAAATGTTAACTACAAGAACATATTACCGGAAAACGAAAGGAGGCAACATTTACAAGGTTATTCGGCATTTATTTAGATTGACTGTTTACTAACACAAATTTAAATATTATTATTTTAATAATAGTAGTGACAATATTTCTCAAAAAGGCCGAGTCCTTTAACAATTTACTCATTACTACTATTGTATAAAACTTAATATTTGTTTAGAAACTTGCTATAATTATTAACTTTACAACAGTTTTTTAAATAATTAGTTTATTTTGTTCCAATTGATAGGTTGTTAAAGAACATTATTTGAGAAATGATATCTGGTGTGGCTCTGAAGCGTGTGAAAAATGTGGTCGGAGAAATAAAGACATATTACTTGATGATGATAATCCTGGAGCCAAAAGTACTTTATTCTCACATCCTCATTACTTAGTTTTTGACACAAACATTATACTGAATCAGGTTTGATTAATTATTCTCAGATTAATTATAGTTTTCAGAATAATTAATAATTATGATTATTACATTTTTTTAGATAAATATTTTAGAAGAAGATATATTATGCAATGTAATAATTCCACAAACTGTACTGGAAGAAGTACGCCATAGAAGCTCAAATGTCTACAAAAAATTAAAAGAAATCATTGGCGATCCTAACAGAAAATTTTATGTTTTTGTAAATGAACATCACAAGTGAGTAGTTACAAATAAATAAAATGATAGATATAAATATTTACTGTTATTATAAAAATTAATATTTAGAGACACATATATTGAACGTAACCCTGGAGAAGTAATAAATGACAGAAATGATAGAGCCATTCGAGCTGTGGCAAAATGGTACAATTCTCACCTTAGCAAACAAAAACTTGAAATCAAAACTATTTTATTAACAGATGATGAGGATAATAAAAACAAAGCTGCTGAAGCTGGAATTCCAGTTGCTACTAGTAAAGTTTCACATGGTTTTCATATAATTCAGTTACTCCATACTATACATATAAATATTTAAACTGTACATTGTCTTTTTTTAGTGCAAACATATGTTGGTACATTAGAAAAAGCAGGATTTCTCATTGATAAACTTTCCAAAAAAGATTATATTTTGGATGGTGAAGGCAGAGCTCCATTATTTCCTTGCCACTTATCTCCATCTCAAATACATGAAGGCATAAAAAATGGTAAATTTTTACAAGGCACTTTTTTGGCATCAAGAGAAAATTTCTTAGAAGGAAGTGTTAATTGTGAAAGTTTAGAAAAATTTGTAAGTACAAATAATACTACTTTTATAGTAAATATTGAACAATTGAAAAAGGACTTGAAATATGTCAAGATATTTTTATTCTCATTCTATGTTTATTTTGTAGATTTTAGTACAAGGGCGTGAAGGTTTAAATAGAGCAATTGATGGTGACACTGTTGCTATAGAACTTTTACCAGAAGATCAGTGGTCAGCTCCGAGTGATATCATATTGCAAGATGAAACAGAAGATGACCCTGGCGATGTTCTTGATGATGAGAAAATATTAACAGAATGTAAATCAAAACCTACTGTAGAAAAAACTCCTACTGGAAAAATTGTTGGGATAATCAAGAGAAAGTGGCGACAATATTGTGGAATTTTACAGCGTAGTGCACTTAAAGAAGTAAAAAACGAATATATTTTCGATACAAAATTATTTTATAAGTATCAAATATATAATAAATAGTAAATAATTTTTTTTTTTTTTTTTATAGAATACTCGTCACCTCTTTGTACCAGCTGAGAGGAAAATTCCAAAAGTTCGAATTGAAACAAGGCAAGCAGATACATTGAGCTCACAGCGAATTATAGTGGCTATAGATTCTTGGCCAAGAAATTCAAGATATCCGTTAGGGCACTTTGTACGTGCTTTAGGCTTGATTGGCGATAAAGAGACTGAAAACGAAGTTTTACTTCTGGAACATGATGTGCCACATAGTAGGTTTTCTGATGAAGTTTTGAGCTTTCTGCCTAAATTACCGTGGATCATCACAGATGCGGTGAGATACAAATTTTATTTCTATCTTGAAAAATTTTAATAGTGAAGAAACATATTTTAGCAAATTGGACGGAAAGCATTATAGATCTTGCTATTTTTATGTGGTCAGAATGTAATTATTAAATTTCTATTGTATTGTCTATTCTTTTATTGCTATATTGCTTTCTTCATTTGTAAGCTGTGAATCGCTACTGTCTGCACTGTTTATTGCTATTAAAACTCTTCTAACAATCCGATTTCCACAAAGAGTCTGCTAAAGTAAGAAAATATTATTTTGATAATAGCATACAATCAAATATTACTAAATTTTTTTTAATAAGTATAGATTATCTCTTAAAAGTGGCAAAATCTAAATTGCTATACTTAGATATTAACTTCAAGCACGGTTTGAATGTCCGATTTTGATTCAAGATCATCTTCATTTTGTCTTTCATTATTATTCACTGAATCAGTTTGGTTACTCGAAGCTCTACTAGAAATTGTTCCACTAGAGCCAGAAAATCTTGATGTATCCAATTCTGGACCAAATGGGATAGAGTTCAAATCAGTGTTTGTTTCATTTTCATTGTTATTTACATTGAATGACAAAATTGACGGTTCACTTTCACGGTTTTCAATGATTGGTCTCACTGCAGAATAATTCCCTCTTCTTTCAGCTCTAGAAATTTTTTTTTTTGTTTGTCTTAATGTTGCTAAGTATATACATATTTTGTATAAACAATAAAAATATTAAAATGAGATCTTTTTAATTAACCTGAATCGACGTTGTGCCCAAGAAAGTCGTGAATTGTTTCTGTTGTTTACCACTACTAGTGGATCGAGTGGATCAGGTCGATGTATTGGCAAGCATGGACTATTCGAATTCACTGGGATTTTTGATTGAAAAGAAAATAATGATGACGAAAGAGGGACTAGTTTGTCTTTCATACTAGAATTATCTTCTAAGTCTTCGTCCATTAACGAACTTGTTTCTTTTATTTTCCCTAAATATCGATCTATCAATTTTGCCAAACTCTCTAAGCCTAGTTGTTTTTCCTTAACGAATGGAAAAATATTTTTATTCATTAATGAAATTAATTAGAATTATCAATTATACCTGAACATCGGACATTAATTCCTGTAATGCATCTGATTTCCATTTTGCTTTTACCCACTGGTTGTACATATCCTTATCATAACGGCAGACAATTGATTCCAGCTCACGAGTTTCTATAATAAAGGTATATTAGAAAATTAATTCGTCTTGGTAGGGATAAGGTTAACACTGAAAAATAATGTTGAATTCTCGTAAAGTAGCTATAACTGGAACCGTTTGGATCATATTGGGAGATAAATACAGCAGACAATGATTTATAATATTTTTGTGGCTATAAGTATGGATTTTTGTAATGAATATTTGGTCTTAATAGACCGAGAGCTAACAGTGGAATCAAATTTTTATTTTCTTTGTATAAGATCCCCCTCAGAGTTTCAACTTTTGCCACTTTAATGTGAATTTAACATTGTTTCGCACTAGGGTTATCTGTACCACAGCGAATAGTAAAAACCCTTTACGGATTAAAACATTTAATCAAACCATTATCTTTTAAACGTTGAATTATTCGTTTTACGCCCAATATTTCTCTTTTTATCAATTTTTGTTGATTCCTTAATTTTTTTATATTTATCACTGTTTCTTTTATCTCGGCTAGTAAACCTTGTAAATCATGTACATCAATATTCATTCGCCTTTCTAAAACCCTGAAATTTGCATTGTTAATTTTGTATGAAATTCTAATAGAAAATCTAATAATAACAAATACAGTACTGTGGATATTCATAAAGGAAATAATTGAAATCCTTGTTATTTTGAGTATAATTTATAAATTTTTCGATTTCATCAAAGGATGTCTTGAACTTTTTTAATGAGTTTTGCTCTTCATTTCCACTTTGTTTAATTAGTAATCTTTCGGTATTTTTCAGTTCTCCTAAATTATTTATCTCTATGTTTTCATTAGAGGATCCTATGTCATTTACAAAATTTGTCTAAATATAAAAAATTAACATTATTTAAGTAAAAACTTCTTGTCACGTATAAACGTGTATAATATGTTTACCTGCTTAGGTTGTCTGATGACTTTTAGTTTTGAAACAAATCGCTTTACAAATTGTCGAGGTGAATGATTTTTTTCGGGTGTTTCTGACATTCTCTAAATTACGAAATGCTTTATTCAAAATTTGTAGGTAATGCCTTTGCTGTATTACTTTTGGTGTTATAGTTTCACAGTGAATTTAATGTTACTTTTGAACCTAAAAGTTGTGTGTACGAGACGATTAATCGGAAATTGAATGATTATGAGCAGCGTATATGTGTGAAGTACCACACATTTTTTCAACTGTTAAATTTTCGTACATGATATTCCATACATTGTTGACTTTAAATTTAAATATTTTGAAAAGAACATTTCCATCAATCGCTTCTCCGCTATTCTAATGCAGTTATCTATAGGTAGGTATATAAGTATAGTTGAGAGGAAGATAAGTAATTGATAGTCTCGGGAATACAGAACTATCCAATAAAGTAAGTAAGAGTCTCGAAATGCTTTTTCCTCGCAGGACGTGGAACAGCGCCGCGACCTGCGCCACATCGATGTCTGCTCGGTCGACCCGCCCGGCTGCACGGACATCGACGACGCGCTGCACTGCCGCGAGCTCGAGAACGGCAACCTCGAGGTCGGCGTGCACATCGCAGACGTGTCGCACTTCATCCGGCCGGGTACGGCCCTCGACAAGGAGGCCGCCCTGCGCGCCACCACCGTCTACCTCGTCGACAAGAGGATCGACATGGTGCCAGGTATGCGTCTGCGTTTTCTTGCAAAGCACAATTGAGATTACGTTCGATTTTCTTGTCCCGGCAGAACTTCTGAGCTCCAACCTGTGCTCGCTGAGAGGCGGGGAGGAGAGATTCGCCTTCTCCTGCGTTTGGGAGATCGACCACGAGGCCAACATCGTTCAGACGGACTTCTTCAAGTCGATTATACGCTCTCGAGCAGCTATGACCTACGAGGAGGCTCAGCTGAAAATCGACGACAGGACGCAGAACGACGCTGTCGCCAAGAGCTTGAGGTATCTGAACATGTTGGCGAAGAAACTGAAAAAGGGACGTTTGGAGAACGGGTAAGTAGGCATAATTTAATAATATAACGCAAAATTCATTTGCGGGCTCTAAGTATGTGGTATTCCTCCTCGGCAGAGCCTTGGTCCTGGCCTCGCCGGAGATCCGCTTCCAGGTCGACAGCGAGACGCACGACCCGATCGATGTCCAGGCGAAGAAGATGCGCGAGACGAACTCCATGGTGGAGGAGTTCATGCTGCTCGCCAACATCTCCGTCGCTAAGAAGATTCTGCAGGAGTTCCCGGAGTGCGCGATGCTGCGTCGGCACCCTGAGCCGCCGCAGGCCAACTTTGACCCGCTGGTCAAGGCGGGCCGCCACCAGGGCTTCGAGATCAACACTGCCTCGGGCATGGAGCTCGCCAAGTCCCTCGAAGCCGCGCACAAGGAGGACAATCCCTACTTCAATACGATGCTCAAGATCCTCGCGACGCGGTGCATGATGCAAGCCGTCTACTTTACGAGCGGCATGGTGCAGGAGGTGGACTTCCATCATTACGGGCTAGCCTGTCCGATTTACACGCACTTCACCTCGCCTATCAGAAGGTCGGCTCAACGTGTGCAAACGGGCATTGCAATTCTTTAATCGCTAATTTTTCATCATTCTCTGAATCTACAGGTACGCGGATGTGATTGTTCATCGACTGCTAGCCGTTTGTGTCGGTGCAGACGCCACATATCCGGACCTCCTGGATAAGAAGAAGAGCCACGGCCTTTGTCACAATCTCAACTATAGAAACCGAATGGCACAGTACGCCGGTAGAGCATCAGTAGCTTTAAATACACATGTAAGCATGTACTTGGATTTCCAAAGCATACTTTGTTATTTCGTTTGAAAGAAAAGATAACTAATCGCTGGCACATTGACACTTGCAGTTGTTCTTCAGAAATAAAGTACAGGAAGAGGAAGGTTACATTCTTTTTGTTAGGAAGAATGCTCTTCAAATTCTCATCCCTAAATTTGGATTGGAGGGAACTTTGTATCTGAGTAAGAAGGGCGAAACCTCGCCAGTTACCTTCGTCTACGACGAGGAAGAACATACACAGAGATGGGGCGACATTATTTTCCGATCATTTGATCAACTTATCGTACAATTGAGTTTGGACCGATCAAACGTACAGCACGAGAAGTTGGTGTTTAAATTGGTTAAGCCACAGGTGAGTTATCAGAAAACGATATCGAAATAATTCATTTTTACGTGATCTATTTATTTCAAAGAAAGAAATTTTTACTTGACATTTATTCAGTTTCTAGAACTCACAAATAACATTCTGCTGCTACACAAACAAATTTGAAGTAAATTTTAAACAGCGTAAATAATTATAAATATAATCATACATAGATAATGAAAAGGAAAAAAACAAATACAATTTCACAGCGTTGTAACAATGCAGATCTCTTGGCGTAAACGGAATTGATTTACTATAATTGTTACTTTCGCTTTCTCTTTAATCATATAAGAATATTATTAATTACACATAGCATATATTAAAGACTTTGACAACTAGTCAAATAAATTACAAACATTGCATCTTGTTAGTCTACCGCTTTATACATTTTATGTTTATATATTATATATATATAAAACGATAAGGGTCGTACGTATTAGTTGCTATTAAACAAAATTAACCATTTCTCATTAGATTCCAGGTTTTAGTATTCTTTCGAGCAGCTCGGAACCTTCCGACGCTGTTCAAGTCGCATCGTCTGCAGAGAAAGCACATGCCAAGACGATGCACGCTGCCATGGATGATTCGGCGAGTGGCCCCCCGAAGCGGAAGCAAGATGAGGACGAACCGGAGCCAGAGCCAAAGCTGACGGGCAAGGGAAAGAAGAAGAAAAAGAGGAAATACTGAGCGTCATCAATGTACATGGATGTGTATATTTTCTTATTTATATATAATTGTTCAGCTGACTCTAGTGTATCATGGCTTGAAGATCATGGAAATAACATTTTTTTAACCTTGTTATACAAGTGCGTCCGTGTGGGTCTTTTTGTCTCGTCTCATTTCGCAACCCACTCGTATATAAGATATGTGCCAGCACATAGTCAACTCAATGAATCATCCGTGGTATTTTACCAGTCAAATTAATTTAACATATGATGTAAGCCGTAGGAGGTCCCTAAAATTGTGTTCGATTACTACTGTGGATCGGGCGCCGTTCTCGCGTAGCCCAGTTTCTGCAGCACTTGCTTGATTTCCCGGTATACCGTCGGGTCCTCGATTGTACTTGGAATCTAAAATAATGGTAAAATGAGAAACGCATATAAGCAACATCGTCGCGTCAAATATGAGCTTGGTACTCACCTTAACAGCCTTGGAGCGTGCAAGATTCGCGATGGATTTCCGGCAGGTTTTGCCCGAGCGCGTTCTCGGCAGCGCCTTCACAGCTGCGGCGACCTTGAACGAGGCGATTGGCCCTATGAGCTCCCTGACCCGTGCTATCAGTTCCATGTTGATTTCCTCCTCGTTCTTCCTCGTGTCTGTGGCAATTGAACAATCATATAACTATAGAACATGTCATTCCTCAATATATAATACATGATCGATGAATTATTATACTCGACGAAGAGCTGAGTTGTACCGTTTATCGTGACGTAGAGGCAGAGGGGGATCTCGCCCTTGGTATGCTCGGGCACGCCGACGACCGCGGCATCGGCGACCTCGGGATGCCCGAGGACCACGTCCTCGAGGGCGGATGTCGAGAGCCGATGTCCGGCCACGTTTATAACGTCGTCGTCGCGCGCCGTCACGTACACGTAGCCAAACTCGTCGATGTAGCCGGCGTCCATTGTGTCGTAGTATCCCTGGGCAAGGAATATGAAAATGCTTTATTGGCAATTTGCTGTGTAAATTTACGGCGGAGAGGGAAAATGTACTGAGGACTTACGGGATACTTGGAAAAGTAGATGTCCTTGAATCTGTCGTTGGCTTGGTAGAGGGTGGACATGGTGCCCGGCGGGAGTGGCAGGCTGACGACTATTCTGCCGAGTTCGTGCGCCTCAGCTTTCGAGCCGTCTTCGCGCAATACTTGAACTGCATGGAAGAAAAAAATAGGTCCATGCTCACTCGATCGTCAAGAGAATGTTAAATATAGATATTCTCACCGTGATAGCCGGGGAAGGGCATGCCGGTGCTGTACTTGGGTGGACTGGTCGTGTGGCCGAGGCCGAGCGAGGTGGCCGTTATCGCGTGGCCAGTCTCGGTCTGCCACCAGTGGTTCAGAATTGGAACCTTGAAGACCTTCTCCGCCCAGGCCTTTGCCTCGTAATCGCAGTGCTCGCCCGCCACGAAGATCGTTCTTAGCCTACGCGACAGGTGCAACGCAAGGTATTATCAATTTTCAAATGTGCAAAAGTTGCGTTCTTCTCTCGCAAAAGTTAGGAATCATGACTTACGATTTGGTCGTGTATTTCCTCCCCAGCAGCGTCTCGGGATCCGCCCTTCGTATAACTCGGAATGCCGTCGGCACAGTGAACAGCGCGTTCACCCTGTGCTGATCTATGATCCTGGAAAATCAAGTAAGCATAATACGTCAGTCGGTCAGAATATAAATATATATAGGGGGGCTCGTCTTTAAATATTTCAATGCGCAGCTCCTTCGACAAAGGCGGGGGTAAATACGCGCTTGCGTACGTGACCGAATCGAATCAGCGTCAAATCCACGACTTTGCCCAGCTGCTAAAAGTTGCCCGCGGGACGAGGGACACGTCTTATCGAGTTAGCCGAACTCTCGTGACGCTCTCTCTCTCTCGCTCCTGGACGTCGGACTGATTAGATTTTGATTTTTCTCGGCTCCTCCGTGTCCCCGCCCCTCGCACGCGAATCTCTTGTTTAGACTATTTTTCCATTTATGAGAATATAGAGAAACAGCTGCCGAGTAGTTGAGCCGTTTGCATGAGATAATGCGCCAAAAATATGCTTACTCGCGCAAATCCTCTATCCTCATCCTTCCTCAATTATATCAAATTGAAGATTTTCTCACGATCTAATATAACCACACACCCGTACCCCGGCCCTCGTATTATACCCACGTATATCCGCCCACGCGCCCCCAGGCGTATCCGACCATTGTTCGTCTAACGCGCATAGTCATTGACACTCGCACGCCCACGTCTTGTCCACTTTTCAATTCTATTTTAGGACATTACGATACTAGTGGCGTAAGTCGTACTTTACGGCACGGCGTGTATAAGCGGCCGAGCGTAAGTATTTTTTCATTTTTCGCTTACACTATTTTTCCATCCGATTTACAATGTTCATCATTTTGAAGAGAATCCTAATTTTGAAATTTTATTTTTGAAGATCAGCTTCAAACTGCTGCTATTTTGCGAGTTTTGAGTAATCTAAACGACCTTTTACTCAGATTAGTGCCTACTTTCACTCCCTGCATCGTATTTGGATAAAAAAAAGAAAAAATGTATGAGATGGGTTGCAGTTTTAACGAAAAAAAAAGGAATATACTATTTCTCAAAAACAACATCTTTTTTTTCGTTTTTTTTTTGGTCGTAAATATCTATCAAGTCATGTTTGACAGATACTGTAATTTTGGCCATAGAAACTCTAAGAAATAATATATGGAACAGATATGGGTGCGATATTTAGCATATATGTCGACCATGGCCCACATATTGCCAATACTTCGCCCATACTATGGGCAATATATTGGCTAGGAAATTTTTGTTTTTTTTTTTTACGCGGGAAGAGACAAAAAATATTAATTGCAATCGGATTTTTTTTTTCGCCTTATCAGGTCTTGGTAGTCAATATTAATTGCTTTGTTTACATCAACAAGTAATAAATGTACATATACAAAGGTGGGCGCGGACATACTAAATAATAAAATAAATGATTTTAGGTCTTTTAGATTTTTTAATTTAATCGTTCATTTTTTTTTTGTTTTTACTTCAGTAAATTGATGATTAACATGAATCTCTTTCTGTAAGCCACATATTATAGTTGTATCCATCTAAAATCGATCATCACGACTATGTCTACATATCATCACGGATACTATTGAAATTTGAGTATTTTGTTTTTCTATCGAGGTGATTTGAGACGCATTTTCTTGTTTTTCGATTAGATTAAAATTGCATCGAATTTGCAATGGTCAAAATGACTATAGTTACAAGGAGGTAAACCATTTGGAGTTAATGAATTGAAAAATCCTACTGTCAATATAACGCGTAAATTGTCATAAAACATTCATTTTGTAAAGGTCAATACTCGAATTATTGGTTTATAAAAAAAGCAAATATATAGTGAAAAAGGAAAAATGCGAGTATTTTAAAAGAAATGAATAATAATACCTGAAGTACTGTCCGGCGTCGGGCGTCCTGTCGGGCTTGCCCTCGTACATGACACTGGTGATTCCGTAGAGCAGGGGCCCGTAGCAGATGTAGGAGAGCCCGACGACCCAGCCGAGGTCGGAGGCGACCCACCAGACCGAGTTCTTGTCCATGCCGTATATCGTCTTCATGGTCCAGCACAGGGTGGCGATGTGGCCGCCGATCGGCCTCTGTATGCCCTTGGGCTTGTCCGTCGTGCCGGACGTGTAGAGGATGTAGAGGGGCTGGTTCGCCTCGACGGGCACGCAGGGGTGGGGCTCGGCGGCCTCGAGGATGTCGTCCCAGTCGTGCTGGCCCGGCTGCAGCGGCGCCTCCCAGACGCGCCGCCGCTGGTACACGACGCAGTGCGGCCGCGGCACCGAGATCAGCTCCATCGCCTCGTTCAGCATGTCCGTGTACCTGCAATGTATCGCACTGGTCAGGCTGGCCGCATCGCGATCTGGCTACTTGTATACGGCACACACTCATACCTCACGACTTTGTTGGGCTCGAGGCCGCAGCTCGCCGCGATTATGACCTTCGGCTCGGCGTGATCGATCCTCGTGGCCAGCTCCTTAGCAGCGAATCCTGAAAGGCAATAATCGACACGACGCGGCCTTTTCTCAAATATACAGCTGCATTGATATCCGTGTGATCAACGGTAAACATTTGCCTTGCGCGCTGTGGCTCTACCTACGATCCCGATGAATTAACGCGGCCGCGGATAAGAATCTGGCTATTAACTCCCGCGCCCCGCATAATGAATTACGAGCCGTTTGCGCTCTATTTATTTGCGATCCGAGGGGCGCGATATACTTATATATGTATATTCCCCCCCGGCTCTGTTTGCTCCGACTTGCGCAACTCGAAGCCATCTTACGCATTTCCCTCGTCATTTTTCAACCTTTTCGGGTGATCAATATTCTCGTTTTTTTTCTTCAACAAAAGTTTGCCTTCATTTTCGTCACGGCTGATGTCGAGGAAGTGTATAACCCTTTGGTAGAAAATATTATAAGGCTGCTTTGACGGAGGAAGATTGCGATCAAGGGAAATTATTAATGAGACTAATTATGTAAAATTTGAATAAATGAAGTATAATAGTCCAGCTCGTTTGTGTGAATTTGTGCCAAGTGTATAAATGCGTACCTCCAAAGACGACGGAATGCACGGCGCCGAGCCTCGCCGTCGCGAGGATGGCGACTATCGTCTCGGGTATGAGGGGCATGTAGATGAGCACGCGGTCGGCCTTGCGCACGCCCAGGCGGGCCAGGGCGCCGGCCAGCCGCGAGGTGCGCTCGAGGAGCTCGGCGTACGTCACGCGCCGGATCGTCGAGGTGAGCGGGCTGTCGTGGATGAGCGCCGTCTTGCTGCCGAGGCCCGCCGCCACGTGGCGGTCCACCGCGTTGTAGCAGGCGTTCGTCTCGCCGCCGACGTACCTGCGGCAAAGATAGCATGTATGTCAGGCGCCGTCTGGCTGTGCGCTAGCTTGCACTACTTTGAAAAATCTATCAGACCGGCTGCTTCTTTTGTTAAAAATCCTCGGCTCCGTAAGTACCTTAAAAACTTCTTTCAATGTCCCTTATTTTCTCCCTTAACTTTCTATTGCTTGGCAACTTTTAAACAATATTCGAGTACCTACTAACTTTTCTTATATTGGCTTCCGCGCAGCGCGACGCTGAAAAACTTTGTTTTATCAGAGTCAAAGCGGCTGCTAATTTCTTTCTCAAATATTTAATATTTCATCAAATTTCGTCATATACGGATTAAGATTTTCATTTTGCCCTTTTCTCCGACAAACTAATCACGAAGCTTAAATATCTATTTTCAACTTCTTCCGCCTTACCATTTTGTGAAGGGCTCGTTGGAGTTGTCCAAGACTTTATCCCACGGCTTGCTCCAGTCGATGCACTGCGCGACCTCCGCCCAAAATTCTTCGGGATTCTCACTGGACCGCCTGAATGTGTCTTCGTACAGGAGGCTTCGATAGCGATTCTGATTGAGAATGTAATCTGAGAAACAAAAAACAACATATCATTTTCATTTCTCATTCCTCACGCAGCATGGGAAATTTATTCAGATTTTTGCCGAGCGCGCGGTCAAGTCATCGCGTCACTTTAACGAATTCATGCGCGCGGGCCGAAATATAATGTCAGCTCGCCGCCGCTTCGTTAATTCAGCGAGCGACGCGTTCTATTTTGGCTTAGGCGAGGTGCATTGTAAATGTGCTCCTATACTACTTATCGTGAAACGTATTGTTTTCGTGCGCGCGCTCGCGACGGGCATGCACGCGATTCCCCCCCAACCAGTGCCGATAAATTATTTAGCAGCACATTGTTTACCCCGGCTTAATTCGCTTTTTTCCAGGTTAGATAGCATGACGCTTGATAGAATATGTGAAACTTATATAATTGATGGCGCATTGAATGTTTAATCGGTTGCCGTTTGCAGGAAGCGCGTCTCGTTTTCACTAATAAAATATATACGAAATTGCCTATCTGAACATTTGTTCGTTAAAGTGTCAATTTACAGAGTAATAATTTTTTCAAAATATGTATGAAAAATCTTTTTATTATAACTAATACTAGATACTTATATAAGATCATATATATATATTAATACAACATTACAATAAAACATACCTGAAACATTTAAATATCTGATACAATATCTCGTAGAATTATTAGCTTCGTGACATGTCAAATTTCAAACCATAAGTTATTGTTCAAAAGTTTATATTATAAGGTGATATGAGATATTTGTTATTCAATTGAAATGATTCGAAAATGATGTTTTACCGAAAGAAACTTTTAATATAATAATTATCGGATATGAACCGCGTCGTTTAATGCAGGACGGTGTCACTCACAGCTGTACATGCCCAGCGCGCATACTTCTTCTGCGATTTTCGAAGACGTCTCTTTTCAAATTTTCTTTTCTTTAATTAAGTGGTTGCTTTGTTAGCCTCTAATTACTTTCTACCTCTGCCCTTTCTTCTTTTGATCTTGCACGCGTACTCTTCCGTTTATTATCTTCCCCTTACCTCCCACTCTTTTCAGCTTTTTTGTATAGTTGATATGTCTTTTTTTTTATTTTCATCTCCCTCTCCTTTGCACAAACATTTTTTTTAATTAGAGGGCTTGCATTTTTACTTTATTTTTGCTTGTAAATTTACTTTTTTATCAAGTTATTTACAGTTTGAGCAATAGGGTAACGTTTGAAAAAGCTTCCGGTGAATGATTTAATGAAGAACAAGTACCATTGAAAGCAAGTCAACCATATGAAATAAAAATCAAATGATGATTTTGATTCATGCAAATCGATCTTGCGTAAAAATTTTCGACATTTGAAGAGCCTTTCTCCAGCAAGTATGCATTAAATGCATTACATTTGAATGAAATGAATTATTCACATTACATTAAAGCGAAGATCGAATTTGCTGTCACTTCCGCGGAAAACTTTCAGCATTCTGCCCGATAATACCTTACGAACGTGTAATAAAGTGCTGTCATTGTAATGATTTTAGCAAGATATTTATTGATTTCAAGTGAACATATAAAGAAACGTATTAAACTAAAGATATAAGAATGATTGCAATATTTGTTAAAAGAAAGGCATAATTGAATTTGAAAACTAGGTGTATTTTCTGAATGAATAATTAATGTCAATTATTGTAGTTGTATAGAAAACTTTGTCAACGATATATTATTAAGTATATCGCGTAAATTTGCAAAGAAAATCTAAGGAAAGCCCGTGCAAACCAGAACACTCAATAAAAACTATTAAAGAATACAGGTAGAAATTATTATCGTAAATTCTGAATACATATTTTAGATGACATGTCGACATCTTTAATAACAATCAAATCCTCAGTCAATCGGACCATCAATTTATCCGCACCTACATGTTTCTAATAAATGTCATTTCTGAATTTTTAAAATGATGTTTAAGTATCAAAGATTTACACGTTAGTATATATATATATATATTATAGTTTTCTCAGTCTTTATTTATTCATAAAACTAACGTACTATGTAGAGGAGTATTTATATTTATAATATATGTATACGCGGAGAGAAAGAAATCAGTAAAAATAACCAAATTGTCAAGTAACCCGGAGTTAGACCTGAAAACTTTTACCAAACTTATTGGCACTTTTTACTACTTACAAGTTTTGTAAATTTTACAAAAAGTTTAGGAAAAAGTAGGAAAAAGTTTGGGTTTTCGGTCTGAATCTGGTTTTGTAATTTTTACTGACTTCCTTCTCTCTGCGTAGCTTACAGATCGATTTGATA
>JAPYZP010000310.1:0-33056 GCA_030522985.1 Torymus sinensis | reverse complement strand
GCATTTGCAGGGATCGAAGTTGTTGTCTCCGGTCGCGTTACGGTTCTTATAAGTATTATAAAGGAGTCGAGGGGATTTTAGATTATTATGGTATTTTTCCCATCGACATAGTATCATTTGATACGTTATTCGAACTTTATGGTTCGGTAGACATTTTTCAATAAAATGATAGATATAGATTAATGTAAAAATTTGTCCGAGTGATTATCCAACCATTTATTTGTAATCACAAACGTTCCATATGCATAATTGCGAGCGATCATTCTAATCAAACGAAACTAAAATTCCACTCCGACCCAATATATCTATCCCAAAAGAAACGACTCCCGAATCCTATGAAAGACCTCTAACGAATCCACCTTCTACGACCTCTAACGAACCGCCACCACTTTCTACGAAAAAAAAACCACTCCGTTACGAAACAGCTGCTCGAAAAAAAAAACGAAAAAAAAATCCAAGCGAAATTACGTCCCAAAACCTCTCTCTCGCGGCAGTATAAGCGCGAGTCTACATCCAGTTCTTTTTTTTCTCTCTCTTCCTCGTCTTTGTTTTTATACGCCTCTTGATCGCGCGCTCGATCGCTAGAGAGAGAAATTTATTGCGCTGCCCCCAATGAAATCGAACGTCGCGCGCGAGAATGGCACACCGCACACGTCTTTAAACCGGCGCGGAGCGATAGAAAAAGTAATAGCCGCGCGCAGAACTGCGAGCTAGCGAGCGCGCTTATGTGTGTATTTTTTTTTTCTTCTCTTTCTTCTGACCGCGAGAGCGGAGCTGCTGCGCGGCTAACGTTATATAGACCGAGCAGGAAAACTATTTTCATAATGCCATCGCGAGCGCGCGCGTCGGAGCGAGGCAGATGCATTCGGTGATGAATTTATTACGTATAGGAATGTATATATTTGGGGCGTTTGGGATTTATTGATGAGGGTTATTTGTCAGCGTAATGGGCGATTCGCAGACGAATGATGGTGGAGGGTCGTATACGAATTTTTGTTTAATGATATCGTTGAACGGAGATGACATCGTAGTTGAAATGTATACGTTATGAAGCCATCGGTTAGAGGCGACAAGAGAACAAACACTCCCATTAAATCTGTAATGTTTTATGTATACACTTGTTTGTCGCTATCAATTATTATACCAATATTCCGATTACATTCCAATACAACAAAACTTTCATAAAAGTGTGAAATAAACTCCAAAATTTTTTCTACATAGCAACCACTGTCTATAATTGAACAAAAGCTATGCAGCTATCTGTAATCATCACTATATACCATTCCTAAGAAAAGAACCTCCAGCACCCCGTACAACCGCCACCCATATACCCATCGCATATTATGCAATATGCGCATTAAAAATCCGCGCGACACACTTTATACACTCGCGCTCGCGAACGCGGCACAAAAAGCGATGCGCGCGTGGTCGGGCCGGGCAAAAACATTGCGCTCGGCGCTGCGCTGCTTCGCACTTTTTCCTCGGCGCCTCGCGCTTACGTAGGTACCGTGCAAGTCAAGGAACTCGCTGCGCGCGCGCACGGCCGGGTGTCTCATTATCATGCGGCCGCGAACGAGGACGCGAGAAAAGGCTCTATTTCTGGCCGCGGCACGATCGAGTGCATCACGCGAAAAGTAAATGATTCGGGGTAAGGTTGTTCGTTGAGGGAACAGAGGCTGGGGTAATTTAGTTCGAGAGCTGATTTGTGCGTGTGGTTTGGAGGTTGTACGCGTTGTGGGAGTTGAAAAAGGTAAAATTATTAATTCGTTTGTGATGAGATTTTAATGTATAACATAGTGTGGGCGGATAATGCCTTCTTCGCTGTGTTACCACCCATGTAAAAAAAGTTGTAGTGCTTAAAATGCTATATTTAATAGCGCATTACGTGGGCCATAAATATAAATTTTTTGTTCGCACTGTAAAATTTTATAAAAAAGTACACATATAGTCGACATTTTCCGGGAACAAGATATTAAAGACAAGCGTTATATTCCTTCTATAATAAAAAAGAATATGTCTTGAGATAAACATTTGGACTTGCGTCATATAACACGAGCCGCCAATGGAGGTAAAAAAACTTTGACGAGCTATAATAATTTAAAAAAATATTTTTCCAACATATATATATACGCACACACACACCCATTTGATCGTAAAGAAAGGAAAAAGCCATAAAAGTCATAATTAAACAGTAAAAAAGAAATGAGTCACCGAAAGGTTATGGGCAATAAAGATCTTTCTGTTCGGAAAAACATCGGGGGGGACTCCCCCCACCATCCACCTCGCACTCGACACACACATATATTTTCAAAAGGCGAAATTAAAACTCCAAATCTCATTTACTCCGCGTAACGAATAAACTTTTTAAATTGCGCTCGCGCCCGCGCGGTTTAATCAGAGAAAGAGCGCGTGGTGTGATACATATATATAAGTACACGCGAATTTCACTTAAACACGAGGCTTTTGTAACGTATACGCGCGAGCGACGCACTTTTTTATATATAAACGCGAAACGAGGATAAATATTTCGGTGACGAACCGCCCAATTCCGCGAGGCGTCGATTGCGCGCGCGCGGCGTGGTATTAGAAAAGTAATAGAATGCCCGAGATTGGATTGCTCTCGGCCGCGGGAGGAATTCCTCTTTTTTTCCCGTCGGTCTCCGCGCTTTAATAAAGCGGGTTCGAGCGAATATTGCGCGACCCCTGCCGTTCTTTCTAATTCTCATTTCTCGATGAGAGAGAGAGAGAGAAGTGCTGACGTCGCCGATGCAATTTCGCGAGACGCGCGCGCACGGCCAATTGTAAAAATATAAATACAAAAAGTTGAAATTACGCGACACGCGCATATATAGCATATATAGTGTCTTATAACCCAATTGCTGATATGCGCGTGTATGTGGTGATTTTTTTTTTTTGGTATATTGGTCGACGTTGCAAAAAGTCGCGCGTTTGAGGAAAATTTCGGAAAACAAACATTCTACGCTAAACAAACATTTCCAGGCACGCGCTGCGATTTATATTCATTCCTGAAACGTCAATTTGATATTTTAATTCATTCGGTGATGCGTATATAATATCGTGACGGTAGTTACCACGCGGTGTTGCGTAGATTGTTTCAATAGATTGTAATGCAAATATTTTCGATATACGAAAATATTTATTTTGGTGCGGCCAAACTATAAATATACGCCATATACACGCACTAATGAATCACAGTGAAGATACAATCCAGTAGTACCATCATACTATTAATAAATTACGGCCAAAAACAAAAACTCAAGCCACCTCCATCCACATGCACGCGAAAAAAGGGCGCCAACTGCGCCAAAACGCGTCTTTAACGTATATACTTACAAACTCGCGATTGCGTACGAGTCAATATATATACATATATGCGCGAATCGCGAGCGCGGAATAATTGACCCTTTTCTCTTAATTGCGATGACGTAACCCGGGTCGCGAGCGCAGCGCTTATCGCGAAAACTGGGAGGGGAGAGAGAAAGAGAGAGCGAGCGATCGTCGCCCCGAGGTGCAGGTAATACAGCGGCAAAGCGTGTGTGCTACTTTTTTTCTCGCACACCACACACAGGAGAAATTTTCGTTAATTTCGCGCTATACTGCGGAAAATGAGCTTTTCATTGACCGATAAAAGGTCGCGCGTTGGCTCGTTAGAGAGTCGAGCGCGCGGGGCCGCCGCAATCTATACGTAATAAATTAATGCAGTTTTTAATTTTCCCCGCGGCCGAGATTAAAGTTACAGCGCGAGTGAGCGCGCATTATTATGCAAATATGCTTTTTACCCCGCGCGCGCGCGTGCGCCGCGTATACTTGAGACGCAATTTTAATGACCCCGCGCGCGCGTATATAAAATTATACAACCTAATTGCGATAAAAATAAATCCTGCTTTTCGCGTGAAAAAGATAGGCATTTTTATACACGACGTCTTAAACTCTTACATGTATAAACATTTGTATGCATAAAATCTTCGGGAATTGTATAAAATTTAACGGTCGTGCGCCGCCGAAAATGTATAAAAATCCGCTCGCCTGTATATAATAATCCCTCAGCGCGCGAAATACACGCGGAAGCTTAATTATATCGTATTATTATTACGACGCGTCGTTCATTTCTCCCGTTATATATTCTCTCTTTGGAACGTTTCGAAATTTGACGCGCGCGCGCAACGGTCCCCGTTCTGCGTATATGCGCATACCTATATATGTATATATATGCGTGCATGTCGATGCTATACTCATTAATTCGCTACGCAGCGATTATGATGTGAGGCGTGTGTACGTGTATACCGTTATAGCGGTGTGACGATGGCGTATACGACGACACGGCACTCGTCATTGTCTAATATACGTGACTGTAGTCACGTGTATATCGTAGGTATATCGTTACCTATATATATATATAGGTGATGCGCGTAGAGACAAAAGTGTAAGGGTCAAGGGTCACACCTTACGGTTAATGCGTAATGGATTTAATTACTCTACACGGGTGCAATATTAATGGAGGTGAGTTGGGACGAAGGGAGCCGCGTTGAAAAATTAATGCGGAAGTATGAGAAAGCAAACGCGCGCGCGCGAGCTTCTAATTAGCCGAAGGAGGGAGAACAGAAAGTTTCTCCTACTTGGGCTTTTCTCCAGCGCCGCGCAGCCCACTCCGAAACGAGATCGTTAATTCTCTTATCCGTGCGCCTCTCTCTGTTTTTGTTTCAAAAAGCCCTGGGATAGCAGAGCCGAGCGAGCGATTTGTATTATAAGGTAAATTGAAAAGTTTTATCTGCAGCGTATATCTCTCTGTATGTACAAGTATAACGAAGAATATCTCTCGAGCCGAGATTACGAACTTTCCTTCCGTTGTTCTCCCTCCAGGATATAACATATATATGTATATACAGAATGTACGAGCTGAAATCTTATTACCTTTCCTTTTTCAATCGATCCGATTTATATCGCGACGGCCCGCGAAATAGTTCATCGATTCACCGGACGGGAATATACAATTATACTTTAATATCGCGTCTCCCCCTCGTCGTCGCCGCACCGATAAATGACGCGACACGAAATATAAGTTTGTGATGGCAATCAGAAAAGTTTCGCGACGAAGATGGAGAAAGCACATCTTTCATGACATTAAGTAGAGGTGGAAATAAATGAGGTGATGAGTGCAATATAATGGCGATGAAGTTATATGAAAGGTATTCACGGGGGCGTATATATATATGGAAGTCGGAGGAGGACGGAAAAGAGCGATAAAAAGAACAATAAAAGAAGAGATCTGATTTTAACCGCACGACCGATGTCGTATATATATATACACCGCGCGAGAATAGCCGCGGGAAAATTCGGAAGAACATTACGCGCGGTAATGTCTTCTCGAGGAGAAAACTTTGCCGAAGATGACGGCAATCGAACCGAAAACAGCTGATTCCTCAACCGGTTCTTTTAAAAACCCCGCAGCTCACCATACTCTGCTTTTACGTATATATTTTCCTCTCGACGCAATTAAGAGAACTCGTCGGTTGCAATTAGATGAAAAGCCGCGCGTGCGCGTGTACACCTCCTCAAAAGTTAATCCGGCCTGCATTATACGCGTCTGCTAATCCTCAGGAGCGTGAGAAAGACGATAAATCGTCCTCGGGTGTATATGATTAACGAGCGGGAGCCGCGGGCGACGCGGATAAATAAATAACAGAAGCAGCAGCAGCAGCAGCAACAGCTCGCTTTTCAGACTGCGCGCGTATATTATAAATCCCTCGAGGCGGGTATCGTAGTAGTAGAGGTGTATTACCTACGGGATACCGCGAGACGGCGGCGCAATGACGTCAAGCGCGCCCAATTTCTTTTTCTCTTACGCACGCGAGTGATTATGTGCAATGATCCTTTCTCGGCGTCATAGTCGCGATGACCGAGCGGAAGGGCCTACGTGACGAGAAGTATATTCATTCGACGCTAGAATGCATGAAGTCATCTCCTCTCTCCCTCTTCAGCGCAGGAGGAGGAAAGATCCGTCGCGCGCATCAGCTTTCTTATTTCGCGCATCAGCTTCGCGCTAACATAATTCATGGCGCACGCTCTCCTCTTCGTTTTTCCGCTTATAACACTACACTATATACCGCTGCTACATAACTTCTCTCCTCTCTCTCTCTCTCGGGCCGCGCGCGCGGGCTTTATTTATCGGCGGGCCGCGCCGACGATGATTCGCTACCGCCATAATCCCGACGTTTATTCGCGAGACGCGTGGGAGAGAATAATAGGCACGCCTTTTTCCTTCTCCTCCTACCGACCACCTCGCTAGAAAGAGCGAGAGAGAGAGACGTTGCGGATGCATCGGCCAGGTGCGCCGCGCGAGCCCGGCTAGTGTATGTGTGTATTTTCGTCGGGCGTCGCGGCTATTTCGGCCACCGGCCGGACGAGAATAAACGACGGGTGGGATCGATACGTAGAGTGAGATCGAGAGAGTTTGCAGACGACGATGTTGAAGACGGCACAGCTAGGATAATTAGACCGAGCCCCAAGCAGAGGCCGTTGACGCAGCGCGGTATACGATACGGCCGGGAAGTTCCGCGCCGTTTTGCGCGTAAACAAATGTTGCTCGCGAGGCTTAATTGTCAGCCAAGTTATTTGGAAGTGGCCGCGCCGACGTGATATTATCTAATAACGTTTTTAATTTTAGAGCACGGCGCAATCAGCTAATGTGTAAAATAAAAAGTGTCGGAGGGGGAGAGTTTAAAATGGGTGAGAGCGTACGTTATTTTATTAGCGTTTGCACTCTGTTTGGCCGACAATTAGCGAATATGCGCGGCGCACCCACGCTTCAATTAAGCGAATGGCGAAGTATGTGTAAATATACAAATAATACTTAAATAGAGCTTTGAGAGCGACAGACGACGCGTGACTTAATTGTTGTCTTGTGTTTTGGGACTACGTGACTGCGTCGAATTGGCCGCGGATAAATATTTATATGTAGGGCAAACGTCGCCAAATTATAGGTATATATAGTATATAATAAATTTCGGGAATTTCGTATGCGCCGAGTGATTGAAACGAATTATTATATCGTGTTTGTTTCTGGGAGAAGAATGTTCAAATTGTGAATATATAATTGAGAAAGTAGAATTCTGTTTGTGCGTTTTAAATTAATTCCGTCGGAATTTAAAACAAAAGTGCCGCTGAAAGATGAAATTTTAAAAACAAAAATATATTCTGAAATGCGAAATGGTGTATACGCATTTCACGAGAGTATAATTGTGCTGTCTGAACGGGCGAAAGAAATAATGAAAATAAAGTGCAAAGCAAAAAAAATGATATACAATTTACATGATGTATACAGTAAATAATTAGTGTACTTCGCTATTATAGGAATATTTAATTAAAATTTTTTTTCAATTATCGCGCGCTTTTTTATATTGGATCCGAATTAAATAAGTTTTAGTTGGAAATTTAAATTTATAATCCGCTAAAGCTTTTCAGCGGCACGTCGCTGTTATTTTAAACCAATATACTTAGCGTTCGGTTCTCGGGAAGAGGTGAATAAATAAAAAATATACACTAAGTTGCGAAGAAAAAAATGAGGTTAAACGTTGATTATATAACATCAACCGGCGTGTGTGTACGTACACGTTTGCTTACATTAAGTGGAATAAGTCCGGCATGACAGGACCGACTCTTCTACAAAACTGCTACTGCTTCTCCTCGAATGAATTCTAATGCGGTTTGTATAAAGCTATATAGTTTATACTTTTTGCATAACTCCCAACAACACCTTCAGCAGCACATTGACGTCATCATATATCAAAGAACAACGTTTCTCCTTGTTAATCAATTCTAGACCGCCTTTAAAATTTCGACATACAATAATCTGATAAAAAAACAAGAGCTTATACAAAACGACCTTCCCTGTCATACGTCAAGATCCCAATCTCCCGCGTTCATATATTTTGTTACAACATAATCTAACAGTTTTGAATATATATATATACCAATCAGCGCACTCACCGTTTTCGAGGACAGGCAGGCGTCGTTGAGGTAGAGATGATGGGTCTCCCACCGCCTGAGGAACCTGCTGGACAGTATCTTGCTGACGAGGGTGCGCGTGTGGTTGAGGTAGCAGACCTGGATGTCGCCCTCCTCGATGGGCTTGAACCTAGGTCCCGCGGGTCCGGGGCTGGGGCTCGGACTGGAGGAGCCGCTGGCGCTCGAGCAGCCGGCGCTCTGTCGCTCGAGGTTCGGGCAGGACCTGGCGACCGGCAGGCAGCTGGCGGCCTCGAGGCCGCCCTCGGGCTTCAGGTGGGACTTGATGGCGACGGTCTCGTTGCTGCCGGCGCGCTTTTCCTTCTTCAGGGAGGAGGTCTCCTCGAGGAGGCCGCTGGTGGGCGTGCGCTCGCCGCTGCCGTGGCTCTCGGTCGAGAGCTGGGGCGAGCTCGTGCTGGTGCTCTCCTGGCGCATGGCGCCGCCGTTGACGCTGAGGAAGCCGTAGTAGGGCACGGGGCCGCCGGTGGCGAGGCCCACTGTCGCGGGGGCCGCGGGCGAGGAGGGCAGGGAGGAGGCGTCCTCGGTCTCGGTGTCCTCGACGTTGCAGGTGTCCTCCTCGTCGACGTCGCACTCGTCGTCGTCCTCGTCGCTGAAGCCGTTCTCGATGCCGCGCAGCAGCATGCTCGTCGAGCCCGTGGAGTAGTGGCGGCGGGGCGCGTGCTTCGGCGACAGGGCCATCAGCTGCTTGTGGCCGTGCTGATTGTGGCCGGCCTTCTGGCAGGAGGAGTCGCTGGCCGGCGAGGCCGAGGAGGAGCTCACCGCCTCGTTGCTCGAGTTGGAGCAGCTGTCGGTGGAGCGGAGCCGCAGCAGCAGCTTCCTCCGCCAGCGCCCGGTCTTGGAGTCCCTGGCCCCGTTGCTCTGCTGGAGCAGGCTCGAGAAGCCATTGTCGTCGAGCACGGGGTTGGCGTCGTCCTGCAGGGGGCTCGCGGTCGTGACGGTCGTCTTGTTGTTGTCCTCGCTGGTGAAGACGATCGTGGGCGAGGCGAGGCAGTCGGGGCCCGGCGACAGGAGCTCGCCGTCGAGGTAGTCGGCGCGGATGCCGGGCAGAGTGTCGGTGCTACTGGCCCCGGAGAGCTGGTCGATGTAGCGGATCGAGGAGCTGCCCGAGCCCTCGCTCGTCGCCTCCGAGCTGCGACGCTTCGGCTCGGCGCACTTTGACCCGAGGGGGTTGGTCACCACGCTGCGCGCCGCCCGCGAGAAGGGATTCTGGAAGCAGTACATCTCGCCTCTCCTTCGCGAGCTTCGTCGACAGAGAGGAGTGCGTGTAAAGAAGAAGAAGAAGAAGAAAGGGGTGACGTTCACGCGCGCGTGTAGTGGGTGTATTATCGGCACGCTCTACCACATGGGGACGCGAGGCGCGGACGAGAGGACAGTCCAATAATTCACACGCGCGTGCGGGATGTAAACACTACGTGCTGCGGCTAGACACTATGGAAGTTCCGTCAGCTCGGTAGCGGCCCCGACGCAGTGGGGCTCGGCTGCAGCAGGCCGCTTCTACTACACATGTTTCTCTCTCTCTCTCTTATCTCTTCTACTCGTATACACACCTGGCCTGGCCGGTGCGCTCTCTGACGCTATACGTGTGTATATATAACAGGCAGAGGCAGTTGAGCGTATGCTTGCGCGTAAATTGTGCGTATACCGTGCGCGCGTGTGTCAATAATACACGATGATCGATGCGATATAGTAGTAGTAGGTGAGAAGACAGGTTGTCAGGCTGTTTTTTTGTTTTTTGTTTTCTTTAAAGGCCCTGCCACTCGTCGCTCCGCTGGACCGTCGTCGTCAAAATCCCGCGATGCTTGCTGGCGAGCTTGAACCGCGACTTGGACACTGTGTGAGAGGTGCCGAGGCGCTGCAGCTCGCTCCTCGCGCACGAGGAGCTCCCGACTCGCGCTGACATCTCGTCGTTTATGTATATAATGTATATGTATGTATATATATCGCTCTCTCTCGCTTTCGTTTCTCCTGAGCTTGATGTACACGGCGTGTCGGGGTGGAGAGAGAGTGAGAGTGGGTGTTTATTTATAAAACGCGGGAGCGACGCCACACGCCGGGATCCGCGCACTCTTTTTGATTACAAAGCTCTCCAAGAGAGGCAGGCAGGCAGAGTTGCCTATGTATATTGTATATACGTGCAAGCTCGGCCCGCGCACACGGGAACACACACACACACGCGCGAACACACTCCCTGACCCAGAGCTTGCGCGCGTCGTATTCTGCATATACAATCCACAACAGCAGCACCGAAATTTCCCGCGCACATACGAGAACACACCGTGTGTGTATGTGTCACGGGTCCATCATCATCATCGTCGTCGTCGTCGTCGTCGTGGTCGTCTTCGTCGTACTTATAGTTGTCGCGACACGCGCGCACGTGAGAACACGAGAGTCGGATAATTATGTATTTATATTAAATATTTACACACGCAACGCGGTTGGAGAATTAATAATACAACACACAGCCTCCCACACACGCACACAACGCTCGTTCACTATACAATAGTCCGTCTCCGACAGGTGCAAAGTATCTGTATGTATATATGTGCGTGTGTTGGTTCTCTCTCTCTCCGAGAGTGCGGAGCGTAGTCTCGTCGTCGTGTGTGCCGTAGTCGGCGGCGACCGCGCAACTGCGGCTACTGACTTGGCGCACGATAATAAACGCGGGCGCGCGCGCGCGCCGTGGCGGAGAGTGAAGCGAGCGAGCACGCCGGCGCCCCCAGAGTCTGCTTATATATACAGAGGAGCGAGAGAGAGAGCACCAGTCGATAGCTCGCCGAGGCGGCTGCTCATGCCAGCAGCGTCGAATTCGAGGATCGCGCACGCGCGCGCCGATTCGCCTGATGCATATTGTATATGATGGGGAAGGGAGAGAGAGAGAGAGCAGGATGTGTGTTACATATAGGGCAGGTGTATACGTGCGTCGCGATTTTTGACTCGCGTCTTGTGTGTACGGGAAAATCCGGTTGACGCAAATCTCGAAATGGGGGTAGGAGGGAGGAGTACGTGTTTATCTGTACGTATGTAGGTAAGAAGTGCGCAGCAGGGTTTTTCTTTCATTTGGGAATGGTAATTGGCTGGGAGAGCGGGCTTTTTAATTATGTGGAGTGCGATTTAGGGGTGTGGCGAGGCGCGAAAGGGATAATTAAGGTGTCGGGGGTGTGGTGGAATTTAGCTATCGGGGTTTACGAGTATATAGGTATAATAGCGATTGGAGTTTACGAAGATTTAGATGTGAATTTGTGCGGGAAACGCAAAAGTTACGAAACACGGGGTACTACAGCTACTTAATTTTTCATATTTATGCTCGTCGTTAAATATTTAGTGGGGTTTTCAAGTTTTTGCTGTCTACCTAAATACGTCCGCAATAACAAGTCTTTAAAAATTTATGAACTTTGTTAAAATTTACTAGCTGTAAATATACGTTCGTTAAAAATAAATGTTGTTTTTCGATTTTTTTTTTATAAAAAAACGTTACTAAAACGTGCGTTTGAACACAGTTTTTAACAAAAAAAAATCAGAGTTTATAATGTATTTAATCGTCCATGACCTTTATAAGTATATTCTTTACAAATTTTAGATCGAAATTATAAATCAAGCAGATGTAACACGAAACATAATTTAATAGGTTGTCCTACTAGTCGGTTAGAAGTGTTGTAATGACTTAAATCACATGGCCGCTTATAATATATAGTAAAGTTTTATAATTCTACTCTTTGATGAACGTAATTAACGTCATGTATATGTATGTACAATCGTAAAATTTGCGAAAACCTGTAAAATAAATATAGTCGAATATGTTAATTTTAATAGACGAATTAATCATTCTAAGTTCATTTACATTTTAATTTAAGACATCTTGGGAATTCTAATATAATTATTTGCGTAAGAATCGAACGCTTCGTACGTTAGTTGAAATAACAAGCAAGGTAGGGAATTTCCTTCGGAATTTTTTTTAATCGAAGAGAAAAAGTGGTTTCACAATAAATATAAAAAAAGCGGTTTGCGACTAAAAAATTATCATAATTAGAGATCAAGCAAAAACGAAATTGCTATATCAACTCTTAAAGGAAAATGTAATACCGACAGCGATCAA
Organism: Torymus sinensis; assembly: GCA_030522985.1. Classification (NCBI taxonomy): domain Eukaryota; kingdom Metazoa; phylum Arthropoda; class Insecta; order Hymenoptera; family Torymidae; genus Torymus; species Torymus sinensis. The sequence goes on along the minus strand of JAPYZP010000310.1, from coordinate 20,920 downwards.
CGTTTTTCTACTTTAACGACATTGTACTCCCGATAAGCGGCTTGCTCCAATTTGCTAATACAGGAACATTAAATGTTTAACGCAAAAAGAAACTAAAAATAACATTAGTTTTCACATTTACTAAACGTAACAATTTACCAAGTAATGATAACATATAGCTTATTTTGGTTTAAAAGAGTTTAATTACTACTTTGTAAAAATGAAAATTATATCTTTTTAATAAAATTTTGTTTACTTTTAATTGTAAAAAAACACTATCGAAGACTCATATATTCAACCAACCGCGTACTTATTTTCTTACAAAATAGAAAAATCCATTTCAATAATTCCCCCTGGCCGTTATCGCCGATTGTCCATCAAATTAACAATCACGTTACGCGGACGTACACGCTCGCGAAAAGATTTCCGATTAAATAAAACATCACGTAGGCAAACACAAAGGCCCGGTACTTTTATATTTACTCTGCCGATGAACTGCCCCTCCCTCTCACCCGCTGTCCGCGTTTACTCCCCTCGGAATCTAGAATTCGATTTGGCCGAAGGGATATACACATATATATGTATATTACGTGTATACGCGAACGCTGGTCTTGTATAACGTGTGCGCGAGACCTATGTACACTTTCCTGGACGAGAGTGTGCATACACTCGTATATATGGGTACGATTCCATCTCTCTTGCGAGTGAGATGCAGCGGGAAAAAGCGATCGCACGTACTGACGCAGAATGAGAGAGAAAGAGAGGGAGAGAGAGACGATCGCACGCAAGCCGAGGAAAATTTGCATTAGCGCGCGTATATATGTTTCATTGATTCTTCCTCTTGGGTGTGCGCATAAATATAGGCTTATTTTTCGCCTGCCACGAGGTAAACGCACGCGATGGGAGTGATCACCATTCGTGTCTATGAGCCATTTTTCACGTAAAAATCGTAAGATCGTCAGCGCATCGAGCTTTCTACCCTGTTGTAAACTTTTATTCTCGTGCTGTTTCTTTTTTGCGAGGCATCGAGAGGCGATAAAACGAAGATAGATGTAAAAACTCAGTGTTTCGAGACTATAATTAGCGACCATTATATCTCTTGCTTATTGATAAATAAAAACGGTCAAACGATAAGTGTCATGTTTAAGTTTCAAGTTCGAGTATTTTTGCGTCATTTACGGGCGTTTTGACGTCAGACCCCACTGAAAGATCGACTATTCCAATGGACGATACTAGGATTAAATTTAGATATTAAAATAAATTGAATCGAGCACGGCGAGTGAGAAATGCTAATGGGACATGTAGTATGTGCGAAAATATCTTATCTTGCTCATCGGATGCATGTTAATTAAACAATATTTCAAGAGCGACCGCAAATATTTCGCAATAGAATTACGTAAATTGTAGACTAAACTTGCGTGAATTAGCATAAAACTGACCGGGAAATTAGCACGGATTCTTCATATATACGTGAGTAGTGTGGATTACTGCAGGAAGTGACCGGAGATAGGAGTTCGTATTGAACGTAACGAAAACGACCTGCTTGTAAAACTCTCATTTAATAATTTCTTCATAAAAAATACATGCACTGTGTATCTCTGTATGTGTGTGTGTGTGTATATATATTTAACAAGTGTTTACATTTTATTCAGTCATTAGGATATATGATGAAAGCGCCAAGTCCTAGCTTCCACGAAGTGGTCGAATGGCGTCAAGAGTCTTGTTTGTTCCTATCGCATTTTTTTTCCTTCTTAAAAAATGACGCTAATGCGCCCGAGACTCATTCCCGGAGGAAATGAACCACACACGGATATTTGCACATCGCATCTATCACTAACCCTTCAACGCTTCATGTGGTAGCAGCAATTTGCCTCGACCGGGCGCCATCCAAGCCTCGATCTCTTCGACGCTGTTGTGGGAAAAAAGATCAGAGATCGATTAGATAGTGGGACGACGTAACGAATTAAATTTTAGAGCGCGGAAAAAGTTTTGAATGTGTCAAAGTCTGACAGACGACTTTTTCCACGACCAACATTATACGAGAGAACGTCGGAATGAGAATAAACGGTGCTTAATGAGTTTCTTTTATCGCGAGCGCAACGTAATTGCGCGAAATCGTCAAAAGACGTGTATATACTGCAGAAGATTATCAATAATTCGTGTAACAAGATGACGGACTGAAAGGTTTTCCAATATATGGAGAGTGCGAATAAATTTTATATTAAAGTAATGATAATTTCATAAGGCATTGAAACGAGCTCGGCAAACATCAATTGGCTCGTGACAATTTAAACACGTAATTTATTTACGTAGCATCTAATTATATTGAGCGTAAAATAATAGCCATAGAGGATAAAGTGTACATATTAAGTACGTAACACAGTTAAGACAAATAGTTACACGAATCCTTAATGAATTCCAAAAAAACTGAATATTTACGATGACGTAGTTTCGATAATTACGAATATTAGATACGTCAGTAGTTCTACTTTACTTTACCAATTAACTTTGTAATTAAAAATAGAATAGATAATTGATTGGAAATTTCGCTTGATTAAAATTATACGATCAATTTAATTAGTTATGTTTTTCGTGAAGAAATATTTTAATTACATTTATTTTTCACATTAAACTACGTATTAGCCGCCGTATTATATTTAATACAGGAAAACAATCAAAATGTCAATTTAATAACTTAAAAACGTTTATGTGATATAGCAATCGTCATTCTAAAAATAATTTCAGCGCACGCGTATTATAATAAAATTGACTTCAATTTCATAATTTGATTCGTACACATACGTAAACTTTCGAACGTAATAAGTAGTGAACGAAAAAAACAAGAGCATTAAGTAGATAAGACTGATTGGCTTACGTTCGAGGTACATCCGTCAAATTGTCGGTGCCCGTCTCGGTGATCAAAACATCGTCTTCGATGCGCACACCACCCCAGCCGCGGAAACGCTCAATTTTGTCCCATACAATGAATTTCGACTGTTCCTTGTTATCACGAGCCTTATCTAACAACTGCAAAATGAATAAAAATAACGCCGTTATTACTGTACATGGTTTACCTGATTATTATTCATCTGTGTAGTAAAGCATTAAACGGAAAATAAATCCATACCCAGTCCACAAAGTAACAGCCAGGTTCGACAGTGAGCACCATGTTAGCGAGCAGCGTCCTAGCAGTCCTCAGCTTATTGAGTCCGGGCTGCTTGGGTCGCTCGGGGAAACCAGGCAAGTAACCACCCACATCATGAACATCCAAACCGAGCAGATGTCCCAAACCGTGGGGCTGGAAGATAGCATGGAGGCCAGCCTTTATCATGTCTTCCACATCGCCCTGCAGCAAGCCGCCCTTCTTCAACGCCTCCAGCATAACGCGATTTGCCAGCAGGTGCATGTCTGTCCAGAGAACTCCAGGCTTGGCAGCGTTTATCACGGCGTTCCTGGCGTCCAGCACGGCGTTGTAGACGAGCTTCTGGTCCTCGGTGAACTTACCATTGGCCGGGAAGCTGCAAGTGATGTCGGCTGCGTAGCCGCAGTAGTTTCCGCCCATGTCGAAGAGACTGAAAGTAGGAAAATTGGATTAATGGGTATGAAAAATTATTCTATTAATAAATAAGCTCTATTCTCGTATTTACCACATATCACCGTTTTTCAGTATTTTGTTGTTGGGTGCTCCTGCATGACCATAGTGTAAAATGGCTGCATTGGCTCCAGAACCGCATATGCAGGTGTAGGAAAGGTGTCTACAACCGCCAACTGTGTAACAATAATTTTGGAAAGCTGCTTCTGCTTGGAACTCGGCCATTCCTGGGCGCACCATTCTCATGAGATGTTTGTGAGCATCTGAGCTCACTTTTACAACATATCGCAGTACCTCCAGCTCTTTTGGTGTTTTTATGACTCGACTGAAACAAATATAAAAAATTATTTTTAATAATTTTCGATTTTAATTATTGCTATTACGGAATGTTTCAGGATTCTAAATGATATTTGTGAAAGTTCTTTATAAGTTTGCATCTACCTATGCCAAAAACATTAAATTGCTTCATGAGCCATTTTAAAAGCATGATTCAAATATTTTGTTGATTCATCATGTTGTTTATGTAATTTCCATAGAATTTGAAAATCAAGAAGCATCACTCGAAATCCCAATTTTCTCAAGTGTCTTATTTTCATTGCTTGTTGGCCAACTAATTTGGTAGAATTCCAACAATAATAATCTGGTAAAAGTATGAGTATTGCTGTATTCTCATTTTTTTCTTTGATTAAATCTAACTCTAAGGCTGGATCAACTTTCAAATTCTTATGAATTAGAGCATCTAATGTATATAGTTCTGCTGTCGATAGTTTACTTAATGTCACATGTTTACTCAATTTTTCTTCATCACCTGCTAATTTAACTAATTGACTGTGAATTTTATTGACTATTCGCATGATTCTTAGGTCAACAAATGCTGGGCTTATTTGACTAGAATAAAACAGTGAAGGACCATTATACATTTTACATTCTATGGACATTGCTGTATCTAAAAGACACAATTGATTTCTTAGAAATTTGACAGTGTTAGAGTCATTGTATAAATGTAATTTCTCCATAAACTGTGGTGACAAAATTTTGTCTGTATATTTAGGAAAATATCTATTTATGTAAGCACAAGAAACTAAGATACATAGTATCTCATCTATTTGCAAATCTAAAAACTTTTTATCTATTGTATTTTCTAATATTTTCCAGAAATTTTCCTTATTTCGAGGTTCAAAATTCAATTCGCCAATAGTGCTAATCATTTCAACAAATGAAGGTAACGGCAGGCTTTTTGCATGTTTTTCAAGATATTTTACGACTGTGTTAAGTATGCATGCATTCCTGAGATGGACAGTTGAGCAGTAAACAGCAACAGCTGCCACCAGCGAATGATCATTGCTTCTCATGTTTTTTGACATTAAAGTTTTTTCAATTGCTTTTTCAATAGTAGAATTAACATATTTAGCAGAACTTAAACTTTCTATGAATTCTAATAGATCATATTTTGAAATTGAGGTCAAGTGCATCCTTGTCCATTTGGTAGCACATTTAAAAACTACAGTCGAATATAAATCATTCTGAAATACATTTAGTATATCAGTAACTTGAGAGACTGATAATTTATGGTAGTTCTGTATCAATTTCTTTTCCAGTAAAATTTGAACTCTATTTCTACTTTGTTTCAAACGTGTAAGTAATTTGAATAATGGCACTAAATCATTAACAGTAATATCTTCTTGTTTTATTACAAAACCAGTCCATAAATAATCAATTGCCTCTTGATGTTTGAAATCTTTAAAAGCATAGAGGATTCCAGTAATACTTATTAATTGCTTTATATTAAATTCTCCATTTGTAGATCTGATTAGGGCTTCATCAACAATTAAATCTTTGTACATACTATTTGGAGAATTATATTTATCTTTTAGCAATATTAGTAAAGCCTCTAATATTATTCTACTATCTTGAGTATTAATAATCAACTGTACTAGTTGTTTCACAACCATATGTCGATTAATAACAAATTTAGTTGGCCTTTTTAGCTTACGATATTTTCTCTCTACATCAATAATCTTCTTCAAAGATTCCAAGGCCACTTTACTATTAATTTCTGTATAAATCACATTTTCTAAAAGTGAATTTATATTGCTCGCAGATGCAGAATTTTCAATTTCTTTAATAATTTGTTCAATTTCTAAATTTTTCAAGAATTCTAATTCTGAAGCAAATAAAAGAACTGTACTGCTTTTAGAATCATTGCCTATCTCTTTTGGACGTTTAGACAGTGGAGTACTAGTGCCTACATCACCCAATATTTTATTGACTCTCTTATCATTTTCTATAATACTTTTCAAATTACTAGTCTTTTGAATGATTATAGGCAATTCATAAATTTTAAAATCCTCTTGCACAAACATCTCAGTTCGCAGTATTTTGTCTTGTTTTCTTGCATGTCCTTGACTAAATTTTATCCACTTACTGAATTTAACTACCGAATGATTTATATTTCTACTTGACCTGTTATATATAACTTTCTTTAGTAATTTATTACTCCACATAACAGAGAATAGCATATTTAAATTTGAACGCAGTGCTATTTAAGATTTTGTCATTCCATGGCATTCTCTGTAACATTTCAAATAAATTATAAATAACAAATCGCAAAGGAGACGAATATCACGGCAAACATAACCTTACCGGTACAAACGAATTCAATTGTGTCGCTCAAAAACAAAATGACAACCATTTATAAATCCAGCACAAAACATCGCTGCAACTTTCCCAATTTTCAACATCATAACCCAAAACAATACCTTCATTTACATTCTAAAAAAACCTCATCCATAATCCATTCCATCTCATCCACGAAAACTATATATATTATCCAACTCTTTTTGTTTACTTTCGCACTCAACCGGTAAAACAGATCCACGCGTTACTCCAGCTTCTGTCTCCCAGATGTCGCTACTCTGTCCATCCGTCTCCGAATTCAAACCTACTCACGCGCCGATTACCGAACGCTTTCCTTATGAATGAAGCGAGCGCGCGAGCGCAAAAGTGGAACGGGTCGATTGCAACTGCACGAGCGCGGCGAGAACTCTTTTCGCGAATATATAGAAGCCCGCGCGGCCGCAATTTTCCTTCGGCGTACCATTGGCCTGGAAGTAACCGAACTTCAAACGGTTTAATTTAGCCCGCTGAAATAAACATTCGCCCTGCAATTGCAACCGAGCGGAGCGCGCCGGGAGATTGGGATCGATTGCGCGGGGAGATTAGGGGGGAGCGAAAAAGTGTTTGGAAGAGTGACGAGGGGAGGGATGCCAATATCGTAGTGTGTGCATATGGCAGGGGGCGAGTGGTTTTACGAGAATTTAATTTTCGCCAGAGCTTTGTATCGATCTTCTATTGGGTTGTCGGTGCGTGATTTATAAGCATATTAATGACTTTCTCGCGTCGTGTTTATAGCTTTATAAGAATCGCTTAAAAAGTCTATATAGACGCGTATATTCACATTATAGTCTTTAGAGAAATCGTATTTACACTTCTTGAAATTAAATTTATCGCTGCATCGACGTATACATATACATAAATCCAAGTGTTTCCTTCGCGAAAATTCCGGCATTATTCACTTATCAGCGCGCAAGCACCGCACGCGCGGATATCGTAAAAACACGCGGGCGCGCGTGCAACATTCGTAAACATCCATTGACTACCAATAAAATTCAATTCTCCGGGCAAGCTTCTCTCCCGCAGCTAAACGAGCAACAGCGAGCGCCACGACTGTATACCTACTTCCTATATAGACGCTGTTTACGTTCTCCTCGTCTCGCGCCGCGTGCGTTTCCTCTCTCTATTTACACTGCCCATATAACCCGCAGGCGCGCATTAGCCATCATGTAATTAAGTTTCACATAGAGAATTTCTTTTCAATTATACCTATATATATGCACGTATGCGCATAACTCTTATACGGCTCCATTGATCAGCGGCTTTTTATATATATCCGGCTGCTGACGTCACTACGCGTCGCCGCGCGCGGTTTGGAGCTGTGACGAGTGCGAATTCGTCATCGGGTATATTATTGTACCGCGCCGGCCACATCTGTCCGATCGGAGAGCGCGAGATAATAATCGATATGTACCAGAGGTCAAGCAGCGCCGAGTATATATCGTATATGTACACGCCACGTGTCACGCATGCTAATGAATGATTTGATTTTTCTTTTTCAAAGTTCCTTACCCGGCATATATTATATACGGCCTTCGCTATCGATTACTCGTCCGGTTATTTTTTCATATGCGATTGAGTTGCCGCGGCAGGTGTCCGCGGCTTATCTGCTCCCTGAATCTGAATATGTATATAGCGATAGCATAGAGGCGACTTTGTGTGTATACGTCAAGCCCCGAACATGAAATTGCGTACTTCTTTTGTGTATCACAATCCCAGGGGAGTTCTCGACTCCGTTTTCCTTAATCAATAATCACTAGGTATATACTCGTTATCGTTTCCATATTATACCTTCCGCTTACCATAAAGTTTGGTAATGACCGATTGAATAACTGTGGCGTAAACGTTTTTGTATATATATAGCATGTATATATACATTTGTTGAATTTCCATCGTGTAATGCCACCTAATCACTGTTATCGAATTTTCGAAACTCGCTCGCGCGAGTCTATCATGCTTGGTCAGCGTCAGATCGAAAAAGAAAAACCGACTGTAAACCGGTAATTCGACGTTTCGTAAGAGACGCGCGCCAGTGACGATAAAAGAGCAAATCGGTTCCCACGCTCTTGCAATATAAGTGCACTTTCTTGAAAATTTTGGGTATATTATACAAGTGCGAATTAGTCATATACTAGGTTCGTCTGAGATCCGGAGGAAATGACTTATCAAACGCGTCACTTATCAGTGATCGCCGTCCTTGTTTTTATAAGCTTTCTACATTCTACACGTCGCTCTTGTACATAGTGTATACATATACAAACTACAAACAACCCATTCCACTCCGAAAGAAGAAAAAACTCTTACGTAATTAAAGAAAAAAGAACTACAAACGTATATCTTCGCACGCTCCTTTTACCCACAACATTTTATATATACTTATACACACATATTAAGCCATCTTGTACACGGAGAAAGCGCGCGCGGCTCTTTCTCTTTCGCGGCGACGCCCTCATTGTTCCTATATACACATACGCGTGTATTCGGGCATCGCAGAAAAGCAATGCGCGCGCGCGTGCGTGTGACCGGACTGGGGAATGCCGCGGATCGCGAAAAAAAAAGCCAGCGCCGAGCGAGCGCGAGTAATTGGACGATGCGATGCGCCCGATTTGGTAAAAGCCGCGGCTCGCTCTCTCGCGCCGCGGTGTTACTTTTACCGTGGCTACCACGCGATCGACGCGTAATTTTGTACGAGCTGGACGTAAAAGGATAGCGGGGACCCCGCGCGACGTGTAAGAAGAAAATGTCGATGCTCGTGTATATATGGGTAGGTGGAATGCGTGTTGTTATGCGCTGATGGAGAGTAATTTCTTTATTTTCTATACGGCGGGCTCGCGCGCGAGGTTTGTTTATTAGGTTTTATCGACTGTGTGTTTTTTTGTTGCGTAATTGAATAATGTTACTAATTTACACATTTTTGGTTATAGTCTTCGGAAAGAGTGTATATAATGCTGACTATTCCAGGATTTTCCCAGAGCTGTACGCGCGCGGTCGACAATTAATTAACGTAAGCTGTTCCTCGAATGGTTAACCCAATTATTGGAACTGGATATGTCAGTCTGGAATTCGAGACGCACGTATAATGTGTATCGGACAAGCCGTTTGAACCTTCTCTTCCTATATACTCCCAACCTTTCAGCCACCTAACTGATTCTTTCACGGATATATCTACCCACACCTCTCTCCTCTCTCTCTCTCTCTCTGCGCGCTTACTCTCAGACATTCACCTCGCAGCGCTACACTAATTCATTGAAAAACAAACGAGCGCTCTATCCTAACCAGACAGCACACACACACACAGAGAGAAGTAGGGCAGCCGCAGCCCACACAGCATCGGCATCCGCGCGAAAGTAGCTCGGTGCATTACACACACACACAGGCTGCACTTTATACATGCGTGTGGTGGAGCTGGTGGGGACATAAGCCAGTGTTTTCCGATTGTCGCGGGTGTAAACAAAGGCCGGGGATCTCGGGAACGGTGCTGCTGTTCCTGCGCCAAGAATGTCGCGCGCCGCGAATGCCGCGAGTTGGTAGGTAAGTATACGCGTTGCGCAAGTGCGCGTATTATAGAGAGAGAAAGAGAGACGGTTGTGGGTTGTAGGTAAGGTACTTATGGTTAATCGAGAACAAAGTAGGAATTGTTTCGCATACGTATCGTACTGTTATATTACGATAAGTCGTTGTTACATATCGAGGGTATATTTTAAAGCGACTCTAATTGGATCTATTTCGATGAAATCATCGACCGTACAAGGCGAAAACAACGCGCGCCGACATCGATATATATATACCAATTCCAATCTCTATATGCGCACGTACGCAGACACGCGCGCGCGCCCGCATTACGCAACCAAAACATTGTAAAATTAAACTAATCGCGCGCGACACACACAGTCCACCGTGCGTCACATGAGCCTACATGTGCCAAACCTCGTCGCTGACACACATAACACAACGCTTATATATAATAATGCACACATGTATATTATGCGCTCTCCGAACGCAAGCTCGCCCTTATCGCGTCTTGTTACAATCTCTCGATTCGCCATCACGTATGTATCGACGCGACTTCTTTTCTTAAATATAGACGTGTGCCTCGTAATAATAAACGAGCGAGTGCCGCTGATTTATAACGCATAGACACTTCCGTCTCTTAGCTTTATAAAGCGAGAACGATCAGTCCTAGTTTCGATATCTCCGATGATCATCGCGCATCTTCAGTGTTGTTATATATATTGTTGTAGCGGTTTTTGGAATCTTGGGTGGTGGCTGCGGCGTTATCAGCGACGCACGCCCACCGCGTTTTATCGGCCTCTCCTTGACAAGTTCGAGCATAAGAATCTTCTTGGGATTTTAGGTCATTGTGTGCTAGTGCTCGAGTCTTCTGAGAGTTGTTTGGATTGCCCCGATGCGATTCGTTCTTCTTTTTTGTTTTCGTAAGCCAGACGGCTTTTTATGTATACCCTCTATACGAGTTCATAATATATGCCAGACGGTACGTAAGATAATTATACGGTAATCATCCTAATAAATAAAACGAACGAAGAGTACGAGAAATAAACTACTTGCAAAACGCTTTCCCATCAACCCTCGTATATATAGGTATTATATATATACATGTATATACACGATGGTAAAATAAATAGCACGAAAAGTACTTGTCGCAGACATGCACAACAAACCGCGCGTCTCTCCCGATAACGTCTCTTTCGTATTATTCTCGCGCGATATCGCGACACGATTCGCCTTCCGTTATTACATACCAGCGAAAGAAAAACATTGTTTGAAAGCGCCGCGCGACGGCGACAATTAATGAGTTCACGAGGAAACGAGACGTTATTTATGGAAAGTGATTTACCGCGAGCGACACATACACATGCCTTTTATCTCGTCGGAGTTATTTCTCCGTTATATATAGGCGGCGTTTCTCGGTAGATAGTGTGTGCAATTTTCCTCGGGGAAATTGAACTGTGCAATCGATTAAGTATACACACGCTACCACTATATACTCTCACGATTAATTTACATTTCCAGTGTATACACGCGCGAAAGTTTAAAAAGACGGTTCTCGATGTTTTATATATTCGCGCGGGAAAAAAAAACACATAAGTTGTTTTGCGCCCCGGACGTATATACTGCGGTATGCGCGAGGTGGAACAAAAAAATCGCGCCTGCACTTTTTCCCGACTGCGCATATTAGTTGAGGAAAACATCGCTAGATATATACATATGCACTCGCGCGCGCGGTTAAAAAAGCGCGAACGTGTCATTGCAATCGAATAGCTGAGTGCAGGCGCGACGAAAAACAAACGAAAAACGAAACATGTAATAAAGCGTAGCGCGACACTCGCTTGCAAAACTCACCATTCGCATATCTCGGGGTAGAGGATTTCGCTGTTCACCTCGAACCTGCAAAAGAGCGGAATCGTAATTACTCATTGTATTATATCGTATGTGTATATAAATGTACGTAGACGCTCAAGGTTCACGCGATGGGGGGGAAAGAAATTCGCTTGTGAAATATCAGCGTAGCGCGACCGAACGAAGATGTATAGAAGCGTGAGTCGGATGGAATTCTTGCGCGCCGCTTAGTTTTTTTGCTCGACGCGAGTATAACGGAAATTAAGTAATTCTGACGTATCATTATAGCTGGGGTTAATTAAATTTCCTTAATTAGTCGTATATATATTCGTGAAAGTGAACTTTTACCCGGGTAATCATAAGTCATTTAATAACTCTTTCTTTTTTGGAAGGTAATCTGTGCTTTTTAGCGGGTATATATAACCAATTTTCGTATATTATGCAATTCGCGAATTTGCGTGCGCCCTGTACGAGTTAATGATATCCTGTCGAACTTGAAACTTCCAGGCAATTATTTTCATATTTGGCTTTTAAAATTTCATGTGTAAATATAATTACAGGTGCATCGGGCAAAAATCCGCGTTTCCCTTTTTTCAAACGAAAGTATATATAATTGCAATGATTATCTGCTATATATTAGTACAATATTATGACTTGTAGTTGCAAAACTCGAAAGTCTTCTCTATAGAGAACAATACAAAAGAATCCAAAATAACGGAACATCCATCATTCAGCAGAAAAAGTCAATACTCTACTCTATATTCCCCAATATACCGTTCAATGGAATGAACTTTAAATATATATACGATCTCGATCCTTCTATATCCGCTGACGGTCTCGCGAAAGACTATACAACATCCGCCGCGATATACATTCACGACGGCAAATTTTTTCCCCTCATCATCATCGTTGCGGGCTTGCGTCTCTTTGCGCAACCGTCGAGATATGTGCGTGTGTATATGTACTCACTTGTCGATGCCGTCGAACGTCGCCTCGACGCTCTTCAAGTCGCTGTCGCTGTTTACGCCGCGCTGCAACATAATAAACGCACACGCGTCAAAGATAAAGATAGAGAGATAGAGTTGGAGAGGAAGAAAAAAAGGGGCAGAGAGGGGGCTCGGTTCAAAGATTAAGAGGCGCGTGCAAATTGCTGCTGACGATGGTGTGGAAGTTTACGGAGCGCTATTTTGGGATATAGAATGACGGTTCGCTGCAAGATGTGTATATACATAAGCTCTTTTTCCAACGTGCAATGATAGTCAGTTTTTGAAGAGGGGAGCGGTTATCGTCTGAGACTACAATTTTAATGAATAAGAAATTAGCTGGCTGGTGAGCAATAACATATATCGTCAGAAATCCACGACTCATATCCGGTGTATACTCATACTATACCACTTTCACCACGAAAATAAGTACCTATAAAACCTGACCATTTAAAAAACAAAACCCCACTCACTAACCCTTGCCAATCCATCAGTCTACCGCGTCCACGACCGTAAATAAACTTTTATACTTAATATCGCATCATATCCGCGTGCGCGCATATAGAACGCGCTTGGCGGCTGGCACACAGCAAGTGGCAGAGACAGCCAGCCAGCGGCGATGGCCTCGAGAGGATGCGTAAATATTTTTCTGCCGACGGGCCGCGCGTACGTGATCGCGGCAACGTGTCGTCCGCGCACGCGCGCGCCGAGTTACAAAAAAAAAGAAGTATAAGTAACAGCGCGAGCGCAGGTTCAATGACACAGATTCAGCGCGAGCGAACGAGCGAGTTTCCCATTCGGCGCTGTATATACGCGATGAAGAGTTTATGCAAGTTCAATTTGCGCGCGTGTGTGTGTGTATATAGGAGATGACGTCGATGAGTCGCGAGTTTCGATTGGAGTTTTGCAAGGTAACGCGAGGGAGATGTGGTGCAAGATCGGTTTTCGTTTTCAGCAGGCGATGATAGTGCAGCAGACGGCGAATGTTTTGGTTTTGATATTCGATTGCCGTGCAGCGTTGGTTTTTTTTTACGTTCGATATGTGTACGCATACATATATACCCGTGCACGGATTGCGCAAAGTCATTGGGATTTTTATGCACGGAGATACCGATCGCGTGCAAATATTCGCGGCGACGACGACGTGTATAGCTTTTTGCGCGCGTGTAAACACATTCGCGGCGGCATTTAATCATTATCGATCGGTGTTATGTGTGTATATAGAAAACAAACGAAAAACCTAATGATATGCAACTATTTTCCGTCGCTCGATCACAGCGCAATTTGCATTATTGCAGCGTGTATATACGCTCACCACCATCGATTGATCCAGCGCGCGATTTCGCGAAAGTCCGCGCCAGCAGGCGGCTCAGAGGTCATCGGAATTATATTAAAGCGCGCATGTTCATTCATTGAATCGCTCGATCGTTCATTCATTACTGCGTATATGTCACACAACTCCACACGCAGAGAAATCCTCGAATACTTTCGTCATGCACCAGCGGTGGCTGTTATCAGCTCTCCGCACCTCGGAGCAATAAACAATCCTCCACACGCGCATCCGCGGCGCAATCTCGGGAGATAAAAATCATGTATACAAGTATACTCTGGAGCTGAGGGACGCGGTGCTATAATGTCTTATCTAGCGAGACGAGCGCGCGCGCGACGGATTATGGGTCACGTGAATTAATAAACGCCGATGCGTGCAACCGAGCGACCCACAAACGGTCCGCACGCGCTGTCTGCGTTATACATAAGCAGAGTAAAAGTGGCGCTGGTTTGCGTAATTTTTGCCAATTGAAAAGTTTATAGTACGATGTGTGCACTATGGGAGAAAGCTCGCAAATATTGTCGCAAAGATTTTTATAGAACACGATGCGGCGGGTAAATAGATTGGATATTACGCAAGTGCGAATCACGCACGAAGTTGAATGGGCACACAAGGAATTGTTTAATTGAGGTGAATTATTTCAGAAAAATGAATAGACTTTTTCCCACTCGCAAACAAACAGCAGCGCTGAAGCCATCAATTCACTGTACTCTATTCTCCTGACGAGCGAGCGCGCGCACGTCAAGCTATATTATACGAGAAAAACGCGCCAACAAATCGTTCTATAAGTGCACATCATCTATAAAATCTTCAACTTTGTAGCTGCGAACGATAAATCGGAATAGCGCGCCGGGCGCGCGTGTATACGCATATAGCGCGGCCTATAATCAAACGATCGACGTGATCGTTGCACACACACGCATCACATACAGTGGAATGCTGCATTATTGATGATTCGCAAACACATCACACAGACACGCGCGGTTTAGATTTACTCTTTCTGCGAATAGCTCCGCGCTCGTTTATGTTTGCACAATGTTAGCTGCGCGCGTAAATACAATGGATATAATAGAGAAATTCATTTTTCTAAAGAGAGAGAGAGAGCGGGAACAAATGACGTTGGTAGGGTCTTAAATATAGGTTGCCTCGAGCGTAATTTTGCGAGCGCGTGTATAGTTATACAATGATAATAAGAAGAATAATAATAATGAAAGAGCCGATGGAACACAATGAAAACGCAATATAGCTTTTAATAATTTTTAAACGAGCTCCGCGCGGGGGTACATACGTACATCGTTTAAGTAATGAGGTAAAATGTGAAAGCATATCGAGTTTTATTTTTAGCCGCGCGGCGTATATATACACAGCCATATAACGCAACGAGAAAAACACACACACAGAGACGCACTCGCTAATTATTTTCTGTTTAAAAAAACTCGCTCGCAAAAGAGCGAACCGTATATATATCCTACGCCAGGTGCCTGCGCGCGCGTATTGTAATGAGTAATTACGGGAAAGAGTAAACATTCGGTGATTAGCACTTAAATGATGCCCATTATAATATGGCTCTCTCTCTCTCACTCGCGTGTGCTCGGACTGTAGCGTGTAATTTCCACGGAATTGCAACGCTCGCGCGGCGAGCGAAGTACGATTTATGTACGATTATAAAAAAGTTTATGGAGGAAACGATGACACAACGATTTATTTTCTTCTCGCGAGTGCCCGCGGCGAGTGTGCGTCCGTATATATATATAATTAAGCGCGCTTTACCTCGTCGTCGTTATAAGGTCGTACATTAACGTCCTCTCTTGACAGCTTGCTTAGTTTTAATCACATAATGCGCACGTACGCGTGTGTTATTATACAATAATAACAATAACAAATATAGAGAGGGCCACGTGGTGAGCGGTATGTATCATATAGATTCTATATAGTATAGGTCAACGATACGTGTGTGCTCCAATTTGTTTACCACGAGAGTGTTTGTAAACTCGTTAAGTAATGGTAAATATTATTTTCGTAATATTTAACAACAAGAGGTGATAAACACACGCGTTTGAGCGGAAGAAACAGCCGTATTTTTTAAAACACGATGTATAATGCCTGCCTCGGCTATAAAATTACCATACAAAACATCGTTCTCAACCGTTTCTTCTCCAAAATCCTCTATACAACGGCTCTTTTTATCCCATCGTATACCACACTACACCCAAAAAAAAGACGACTACAAATTCTCCTCTCCATCCATCATTACACACACACAAACACACACACAGTCACGGCCATCAAAGTTTTATTTCCGGTGCTCGCCTCGTCAAATATTTGCGCGCGTGGCTGCGCGACACACATATGTACACGTATATATAAAACAGCAAGACGGCGTCGTAGCGTCGCGTCGCGTCGCTTTACGTCGGCATCATATACACATATAATACACGTGCGATCGAAATCGCGACTTTCCATTTGCGGGCCACACGGCTCGCTTCAGGAATGCGTCATCGCACACGCGCTGCACTCTTCCGCGTCAGCAAGAGCGCGCGCATGTCACGAGGAGTGGTGGTGGTGGTGGATCGCCGAAATTGGGTTCGTATTCTCGGCCGCAGGTGCGCGAGCGCGCGTGTAACGACCGGGTGTAAATATTTTCGCCGAGTGGTATAGAGGTGGACGGATGCGAAGTGCGATAATGTAGGTGAATTATTAGCGAGGGGCAGGTGTCGGGGTTATATAGTGTATAAGTATATCGGTGCTGGAGAAAAATAGAATTGTATTTTAATGCAACACGAGATCGTATTTTGAATTTATCTTTTTTCATTATAACTGCTTCATTGCTTTTAGCAAAAAAAGTTCCCCCATCACGTGTATAAAAACTTTACGAGCCGCGCGATCGCGAAAAACAATAACAGAGCTACTATATACGCGCGCGTGCGACAAACAAGGCGAATTATTTCAAAAGGCTATCTTTAGTCATCGAACAATGCCGCGAGCGGCGGTCGGTCAAAGAGAAAGACAGCAGCGCGACGAGTGAGAAGAATGCTAACGGTAAATCGCACGTGGAATCACGATCGTAACGCGCGCGGGCTGGAAAAAATATTCGCCTCTCAAGCGCAGGCGCGGCGGGCGCGCCCGCAGGAGCCCCGTCATCGCTCGATTAATCGATGCGCGCGAACGATAAAAGCTGCAAAAAAACGTCGATCGATCGTCGGGTCAAAAGTCTCGAGCTGCAGCTGCAACGCGCGCTGTATAATTTCGGCAAGAAAGAGAGAAGGTTTCCAGTAGCGAAATCGTGCCACGAAAAGAAACTCTCGCGCGCGTACATTTAAATTTTCATCGCGCGTGCGACTCCGGTGTATAGTCTCGCGAGCGTCTCGAGGCCGATGGATTATTCTTTTCGTATCCATATACTTATATATATTTATAGAAGCGTTAGATGTTTTGATGAAAAAAAAAAGCCGAATACTATCGGGAGGCGCGGGCTGCTTTTGACTTGACATAGGCTTTGTCATCGTCGTGGTCTAAGGCCTAATTGATCTGGCGCGCGTGACGTCAGGGAGTTTATGTAACGGCGGAGACGGCGCAGACCGTTAACCCTATATAGACTCTCTTCTCTCTTCCGCGTGACGCGCGGCCTTTCAATTAACAGATATTAGGGCTTTTTTAATTGGACGTCGCTCGTGTAACGCGTATCTATATGTTCTCGTTGTCCAACTGTTCAAGTGTTCCACGTCCTATATATATACCATATTAATCAACGCTATTCATATACCTGACGAAATTCCGATCAATATATCCTATACACACCCGCCAATATCTCACAGCGCGCGGCCGTTCCGCAATTCCATTAAACTTCGACTCTCCTCGCAGACGCGGTTCCTCCGCACCCGGATTCCAATCTACCTATCTCGCGAGATGCAGATGCGCTTCGTCGTCCTTGGCACTGTTCTCGCCCGCAGACGGGACTCAATTGCGCGCGTGTACAAAGGAGAGAGGAGGGTACGAAGACGCGGCGACGAAAATAAGAAAGAAGAAGAACACGGGCCATTACACGCGCGGCCGAAATTTCGCACACTGTCTCATCGGGGTCTCTGACTCTTCCTCTTTCTCGGCTCGCCTATAAACATCACGAGAAGTTTGCGAGAAGACGGGAGAATCTTTTTCTGCTGCGGGAGGTTTTTCCGGTTCCCCGCGATGAAAATACCCCTTCGTCAGAGGAAAATCATTTTCTGCTGCGCGGGGGAAAAAGTGTTGGGAGCGCGGCTCGTTGATTACTCCATTAATTATAGGCGATAATGGGGGGACGATTAGAATGGCAGTTTTAATCGGGCGGCGTTAAGTCGACGGGCAATTAGACGGTGATTAGGAGTACCGCGAAAAGTAATTGGCTGCGAGTTTAACGAACTGCACGGGAGTTGAATGTGTATGTATGCGAGTGATAGCGTTATATTCTCTTTATTCGCGTATAGCTTAAAAATAATTTCTCTTCGTATAATAACAGCCTGCTATATTTCCAGCGTATCGTCATATAAACGTTTCGATAAAGTAAGCAATGATACAACTATAACGCGGAAGCGGCTAAATTTAGCGTTTGTGCAGGAAATTAAACAAAGTTACTGGAAATCTTAATCGTCAACATCGTTTCAACTCGAAAACATAGCGAGACTCGCGCATTACATCACACCACGGCGACTGGAAAACCGTCATATATACCATACTTCCACACCATCCTCGCCGCGACATTTCCTCTCTTTCCCGCTAAATCCGCCCGAAATATACAACACCCATTACACGCGCGCGGGAAAACCCCGTGAACTACAAACCTCACGCGCGCCGTAGGGGAACACGCATTATTATGCACGCGAGCTGTGTGCAGTAGTGATGACGCACACGAGCCGCTGCAGCGACACGTAAACAGGTGACGCTCGCGCGTAAACATAAGCGCAGGAGGAAAACACTTTCCTCCTCGCTTCTCTTCTATACCTTTTTTCTTCGCCGACGAGACTGTCGAGTATATAATCGCGCGCGATAAGCAAATGTGTATTTATAGATTCACGCATAAGTTGTTTTCGCCGCGAGTGGTATGTATAGGAATACCTGGAGAGCATAATGACGATTACGAACGGTGATATGCGGGAGGCGCGAGAGAGAGTCCACGCCTCGGGGGAGTGAGCGAAGATAAAAATAATAATCGCGGGAGAGCCGTGCGCGGGCTATTTGTGGTCGATAATTGAGCCGCTATTATTGTCACCTTATCGGCGAGATTATTGCTATCGGCTATAGCCTGGATTTTGTTATTTGTTTCGTTTAAAAATACGGTATTCCACTGTACGAGATATATTGTTTACGTGTAATCAGCGCCACTGCCAGCGTTGTTGTTTCATTTCGTTTTCATTAAGATAAAAATAAATTAATCGTCATTGATCCACGCCCGTACACATTGCAAATCACCGTGTGTATACGAATATCGCAAAACAATTTATTAAAAATGCAAAATAAACGCGGACGTTTATTTATATTAAACGAAATTTATCGAATACTTCCGCGTTATATACTCGGATTAAAATTTTGATTATCTCTGCTGCTACAGTTCCAATAATTCCCCGGCGATTTCACATATTGAACAAACATTTATATATTTATTGCCAATGAACCCGCCCAAAACAACGCGTTCATTTAAAAAAGAAAAAAAAAACAGATTCACCCGGTCGAAATAACCAGTTCACAACGTCTTATTAATTTCCCTTGCACACAATCACTTAAAACGATTAATCATACGCGTATGTAGGCTGCTGTTTACACGCTGCCCCCACGGATAGCAACGGGCGTCAAAACACGCTCGCTCCAATTTCCCAATAAATCACTCTCGCTCGCTCTCTTCTTTGTTTATTTATATACCTACACCCGCGCGTGTATATCCGCACACCGAAAAATTTCTCCACTTTTTCTCACTCCCTCGTCACAGCAGCAGCAGCCCATATAATTACGCAAGCCTATATATATTCCCGAGTCCTTGACGCGCTCGCGTAACCGCCACAGGCGTCTATGCACCCATTACGGACTTTCTCGTCCTAAAAGCATCTGCGTGTATGTATATATATGCGTGTGAGATAGACAGAGAGAGAGAGAGGAACCCGGAAACATCGGGCGGGCCGCGCGCAGTCGCGAAAGTTTCCACGCGCGGCGGCGTCGGACGTGTTTGGCCTTCTACTAAATTTGCGACGCCCGAAAATTGGCCTGCGAGAGCTAGGCGAGCGAGGGAATTAATCGTGTCGGGACGCACACGCGGTCGGTGGCCCTGATGGCCGGCGGTGGAACTGCCGCAGTGAGTTTCGGATTTAATTATAGAGGTGAGGGCGAAAAAATTCGGACGAAGTGGTCTGCGTCTAGTGTGTGCAGGAGTTTGAAAAGAGCTTTGTTCGGGGCTTGGTTCTTCCATTTTACGTTGAAATTCGCGATTTATTAAGTTTTCGGTATATATGAGGAGAGAATTTCGGGTTTTTTTTAAATTTAAATTTTTTACGACCAGTGCGATGAACCGACGAATGAATTGAATTTTTTAAATATGTATGATGATATACGTGATTCGCTTTATTATTCATTCGATTCATTAATGAATGTATATACGAGCAATCACGAATTAATCATTACCTTTCATGAATACATTATCGATTTCTTTATAAATTAATCGCCATCACCTTTACAGCCATCAAATTGTTGATATATAAATTTTTACTGATTCATCGTTGGATACGTGTATATAATTTGATAAAATCGATAATATAAAAGGTCATTCACCACTAAATATTGACTTAGCGAATGACAATCTCACAATCCGTCCACCAAACTTTGACCGTTTAAAAGTCGACATTCACAAACCATATGAATTCTCTCATCAACCATCACTCTCCATATCACCTCGATATTCATCGCGCGAGGTCTAACGACCGCTCGAGTGCGCTCTCGTCTCCTCTCCCGGAGATAATAGTCGTCGTCGTCGCCCTCGCGCGGCCC